>DXKC01003455.1:0-10471 GCA_031170775.1 Cymbopogon citratus
TCCCTGCCCTCAATTTCTTTCTGAAACAAACATAAATGCAAACAAACTAATCAACTTTTTTACTGGCAGCTAAATAAAGCACCAGGATAGCTGATAGATAGAAGTGCTACAGAATATGTATAATCTTAGTATAATATTAAATAAGCTTCGAACTCGGGAAATGAATCACCAAATTCTTTTGTAGGACATATACCAAGTAATATGCTACAAATATTCACAGAGCTGGAGGTGGTCTGTGCTTCTGTGCACATACAACAGAAAAGGGAGGAATTGTTGCTCTACCATGATAATCAAGTGAAATGTGTTATCTCACCAAAACATATCCACAGTATCAGAGCAACAGCTCTGGTGTTTGTCCCTGCAGTTGAACTATGTAGCGATCGCAATCGCAATCAAATTCCAAAGCATCGTACTTATAGCATGATAGCATCACATTTTATCTGCATCTTAAATTTTGTAGATTTCCCAGGAAAATCCTTGAGTTTTCTACAAATACTACAATTCAGCCAAATACAATGAAAATATTAACCAGAAATCATGAACTAAAGTTTTAGGGAAAAATATGTCAAAAAGATGATCTAAACTTTTAAATTGAAAATCGGCAGCTATATCTTTAGTGACTCAGGGGTACAAAATTTTGATAAAGCTAAAATAAACTTAAAGAGTGCACTCGAGGAAGGCAGATCTGTCCTAAATTAAACTGAACATTCAATAATAATTAAAGCATAATTATAAATAGCGCCCAATACTTTCTGAGAACAGATGCTTCACCTCATGTAGTCGTTGCCCAAGCTCACGAAGCCGATCTTTTAAGGTGATTAGAGCAGTCTCCTGGTCACGCCTTGGAGCCGGACCACAAGCAGACATGTTGCGGTCTGAGCAGCTAGATGAGGGAAGATCATCTTCATATTGGGAAATGATGATACTGCTGATGCCCCTGTTGCGCCTTCTTCCTCTGTTGCGCCAAATTGTGATTCAGTTATGGTAAATTATTAAATCCAAGCTGCCAAGAGAAATATCACGAAGTTTGGATGAAATGCTAACTGACCTATTAGGCGTTATAAGACTTGTACTGTCTAGCAAATTATTTATTTTGCCTCGTATGCTGTTCACAGCAGCAGACACAGATGTTACCAGTGTCTCGATGTCCACGGAATCGTCATCTTTACATGTCTGTGAATTGTTCATCTCAATACCAACATCATTCATTGCATTCACAGGTTGTGTAATCTTGTCACATGTGTCAGTTTGGCATACCTCTGTTGATCCACTTAGATTGTCTGATAAATCTGAAGCACCTTCTCCAAAGTTATCAGCTTTTACAGCAGATTGCCCTACCTGCTTAGAGTCCTCCGTGTCATGATTTGTGCTTCCATCCTGACTCCTTTCTAGAAAATTTGAATCAGATTTCTCTTCTCTTTCCTTGTCCTTGACCTTACGATTGTTCTTCTTCTGTTTAGCCTGAAATTGTTGGTGTAAGCAAACAAATTTATAAAATGTCACTTAATGCAAAAGAAATGACAAACTGGGCATCGATAAGAAAGATGCTAGTAAAGTAGACGCTCGAAGAATGTAAATACAAATAAAAACTTAATCCCAATTACATGGTACTTGATGTGTTATGAGGCCATGGGCTTAGGGCCATCGGCTACACGGCAAGGTAGAAGCAGCATACAGAAGCAGTGCACCAACCAAAAGCAGCTCACATCCAGGAACTACCAAGCTGGATTAGCATGCACACATGATTTACATGATAGTTGGCTCCAATGCATGGTTAGCTACTTAGCTAATTAGAGTTTATAGTTTACTAGATCCATACCCAACTGTTAGCCTTTTTTTTACAAATTTTTTTTTTAACGAAACACCATCTGTTAGCCTTATCAGTCTGTTAACACACGTTACAGATATATCTATATGTACAAAGCATGTCATTTCCTTTAGAATAGGCAAGAAATAAACAGGTCAGAATGATCAGAGCCTCCTGCTACAGGGATGAGCCAGCTGCTCACAAGAGATCTCGCCATTATTATGTACCCCTGGCGGTTCAGGGCTTCCAAATTCCCATGGAGGGCGAATTTGCTTCCACCCTCAGTCCCCAGATCATGAACTGAACCAAGTCCATACCATGATGGTTTTTATTCACCTTTACAACTCATTTGCATGAAGAACAGTTGTCTTCTTTGGCTTCATTAATTTAACTATATATAAAGCAAAAGTATGAACTTTGCTTAAAGAACCAAAAAAAAATAAATCTAGGAGTCACTAATCAAAAGAAGACTGTAAGTATTTGAGCAGCTTAAACTTGATCAGATAGCCCTGAGTTGACATTGGAATTTATATGTGCTTAAAACATGATGATTCTAGTCAATGGAAATGTGTAAAACGCAGCAGCAGTCACTTTCAGCCCCCATGTTTTTTCTCTTTTCCCGGCCACCCACTGAGAAAATTGATAGGTTTCAATCAATTAACACCAGGAAGTCACCACAGTAAATTGTCAGCAACAAGCAGAGAAGGCGAACCAATCTAGGGCTCTAGGCTTCAAACTCTAGGCAACAGTTAGGAAACTGGCCATGCATCAAGCCATCAAAACAAGAACACATCAGTCATTAAGTCCTAACAGGAAAATAATAGTTCCATAATGCACAGATTCAAGTAGTTGGATGTTTTTCCAGTTAGGGAGCGTTTGGTTGGATGGATATCCCTGGATGGGATCTGGCCAGGTGTTTGGTTCATGGGCGAGTTGGATATGGATATCCCTGACAGGAGAATATTCTCCCAGATGCTGGATAACCTTGCCACCAAAAATTTGCCGAGCGCGCTCATCCATGTTTTCTAATCTTCTATGTGTAATTAGTGATTATCATGACAAAATTAGTGTTAGTGTATAATTAGCTGTCATTATTTTTTAAATAATAGATAAAGTTAGTTAACTATTCTCATCCCATCCATTTTCACCCATCCAACCAAACATAAAAATGGCTCGCCCCATCGATCCAGCCAAACAACAAGCATTGATAAACCGACCACCAGATCCATAGATAGCCATATCCATCTAACTTCGTCCTCAAACCAAATCCACCCAAAAAAACTTGTTCAAGCAAACTACAGCAGGTCAGCAGCAATGATTTCATCAAGTCACCCTGATGCCAACCAAATTATATTGAATCAGGAATTAAAAAAGAAGACTGAGTGAACCACGTTATATTGAATCAGGAATTAAAAAAGAAGACTGGGTGCACACAACCATATCAAGGACGCAACCTGTTTTTTCTTTGAACGCTTATCCTTTTCGGTGGCAGCACTGCCACGCTTCCCCTTCATCTCATTTTCAAGGAGCTCCTCTTCACGAATAAGTTCCTCTTGCCTCTTCAAAGCAACAGCTTCTTGATAGGCAACCTCAATCCCACTAACACGGAAGCAAAATGTAACAAAGAAATGCATGAGATAGTAGTCAGGGCATGTCAAGATACTGGAACAGAATGAATCGAATTTTGTGTATAAAAACATTGGTAAACAAAGAACGTAAAGAACACACTTTGATGCAGAAAAGCAAAAGTTCATTAAACAACTTCTAGATAATTGGTGGCATGAATCTTCTGGTTGACGATGTCTAAACATGAGATGATACTAGAAGAAAGAAAATGGTTGAAAAAAACAAAAAATACCTAAATATATGAGATAGAACAAATATTTCAAGTATCTTCCGACCAAGCTCAGTTAGGCGCCTTTCTTCACGCTCAATAGAAACTTTGTTAACTTCTCCAGTACCACCATCCTGCAAGGATGAGCATGAGAAGGAAAAAAAACTAAGCAGCAAAACAATAATTATATTGTGCAAAATAATGCTAGCAATTTCAAGACATAAAGACCACAAACAGAACAGTTGACAGTTCCATAAGATTTATACTGCCACTTATATTACTGGACAATGGTTTCATTTTGACTTCCACCATCAGATGTAGAACAGATGTAGAACTTCCAAGACTGATTGCGGAATGTTGATTACATGATTTTGGAGTTTTAGAAAGTGAAAAATTCAAGGGGAATAAGCAAGCTTGTAACAAATCTGTTTGTGAAGCAAATATTGCCTTTATTCGAATGCAACCACCTGGAGAGTGACTAATTTAAGTGAGTACTCATCTTTGAGAAATCAAAATTAATAATACAAGAAATTATACTATGATGCTTTCAATTGACACCAGTTATAAACTTATTAGACATCACAACTACCTAGTGCGGCCACACTTATTATGAGTAATCATCTTTTTTGTGACGGTTCTACAACAGTGCGGCCACATCTCAAAATAGATCAAATACTGGACGAGAAACAGGTGAATAAATTTTGAGCGAAATAAAGTTAATTCATATCAATATGAAACTAAACAGACGCTAATGTTGTAGAATCATGATAGAATTCACCTGGGGGAGAAAATCTAATCTCAATGATAAACTTAAGGGATCGGATTAATCATATAACAATACCTACCTTAGCACGGGTTTGGGAACATTTGTCATCTTTTGTTGACAGAGATTGACAAGACAAGGGCTCTAAAGCTGCCCTCTCAAGCAAAGTTATGAAGTCACCAGCCAAAACAAACATGTCCATATCAACATGGACCATAGGTGCTGATAGCTCCTCCAAGTCCATTGAAGTTACCGTTCCTTTCTTGCCATTGCTACAGCCCTCAAGTGCCTTCAAACCTGTATACAGAGCATCCATAACTAATGTTGAGGTCACGTCTTTCTCGACAAAAAAATGCTTCACCACTATTTTCAATATGATGTCGCTCTTCTCTCTGGACATGCGATGTTTTGTTGTTGGGTCAATCGCAAGCCAGAAAGCACGGAAACTGCAACAGAAAGAAGGGTCAGCATACATTATAGACTATATACCACAAAATAAATGGCGAATATTAAACCATTCTGAGTTCAAAACATTCAAAGGCTCATTATCTGACCTGGACCATCTCATTTTGTCATCAATAAGCCTGATAAGTTTCCTTCTGCGTTCTTGAACAAAACGTCGGTATATTTGCTCTATGTTTGTCATGTAGACACGGAGCAGTTCTCGACGATAAGGGCGAGCAAGGCAACGAAATGGTCTGTCTGCTTTCTCTCTCCAGTATCCAAAAACAAAAGAGACAACAGTTACAGTTCGTTTATGTGATCAACTGATGAGAACTCAACATCTCTATTTTTAAGATCTTTGAGAAGTATAGTCTCATATCAAGAAGGGTTTTTTTAACTCAGTATCAAGAAGCAAAATTCTCAGACCTAAGCTGAGAACATAATAGGAGAGAGAAGCCAAAGGATTAAACAACAGTAAACATGTAAAGAGAGGGCTTCAAACATAGGGAAATCTCAAATCTGGATGAAATGCGACAGAAAAAAGCTTATTGTAAGTAAAAAAGTATGAGCGAAAGTTTCTACTAAATGAGCAATTACACCTTGTGGCGTAATAAAGTTAGAATTGTTAATAGGACAAGATGACACAAGAAATCCATGTTTGAATTATCGAGTAGAGCACAAATTAGCCCGCAAGATCATATCAACAAAAAAAATGCATCATATGAACATCACTGGTATTTTAAAAGAATGGTAATCATATTTCTTTAAGAATTGCTATGAAACTACCTACCTGATAACTTGAACTTGAGCTATGATTTCAAGAACATCGTCGACAAGAAAACCATCTTGAATCTTTGATAGTTCCATAAACTTTTTCCACCCCCAATCGTGTTCCTTCTTCCAGAATTTGTGCAAGGTGTCTGCAAAGTTACTTAGTCAACTTCTAAAGCTGGCTGTTTTTCTCAGAAGGAAGAAAACATCGCTTCAGTTCACCTGAATATTTAACTTTCTTTGGATCAAGGTTGCCTACAGCTATAGTAAATTGTGCAAAATGGCTCCATCCTTAAAGCATCAAGACCATGGTTAGGAGGCAAAAGATATGTGGAGGACAAAAGAAAGGATAGGCAACATAGTAGTATCAAACCTGGGAGAAGTTTTTCATGATTAGCAACGCAAAGAAACAATGACAAGTGATTGGGGACATCACATCCTTGAGGGTAAACTAGAATATACCTGCAAAATGAGCAAGAAATAAACTTATAGACCATCCAAGCAATGTGCATTACAACTGAGCTGCTCAACAATTATAACCCCAAATATAGAAGAAGCAATGCGCATTACAATTGGTTCAAGGATCATAGAAATATGGTGGAACTAGAGTGCAGAAGAAGGGTTATCGGGACTAAAAGGTTGCTCTGCGCCCTAATTTAAGCTTTAAACCAGTAGACAAAATCATTGGAAGGATCCCCAGAATGCAATAAAACCAAGTATCCACGATATTCCAGCAAAGGTCAACATATCACATATCAGCAAGACAAATATAGAAAAAAAAATCATAAATATAAGAATTTATGGTATTCAGAAAAAGGCTGAAGACGCAACCAAAAATCCATGGAAGCCAATAAAGGTTAAAAAAAAAATAGTGACAATACATAACTACAAGAACATCCCTTCTTAACAATGACTGAAACTTAGGCTTCTGAGTTGCAGCACTTCCTCAGAACAAAAGTGGTACAAAATAGTGGTTAGTCATGCTAACACCTCTATAGTTCCGTCACCAAATTTAATAAATAAAATAAAATGGCCAGATCCTAGTAAGGCCCTTACATCACCAGAATGAAGCTAATTTATGATTAGTATGGAACTTTCATGTCGTCCTCAAAGGTTGTGGGAAGAGCATATGTAGCAAAACATAAAGGAATGCAATCTATGGCATTTTGAGACACTGATTTACCCAATTGCGCAGAATAGTAATTAGGCCCATAGAGTAGAAAATATAAAAATCATTGTGATAACTGATGTATGGAAACATGGAGTGAATATTGCTCCAAAAACCGAAAAATAAGGAATGTTTCAAGTAACAGGACAGCTATTGGCATTTGGCAATGATGTTGCAGATCGGCAAGCAGGTTCTGACAATTTTTGAACTTTCTATAAGACAAGGTAATCAAAAGAACAATTATATACACTCAATTCTTTCCAGTTTGCAGAGACTCATGATTCCTATCATATCACAATTTAATGTTTAGCACTAACAGCGAGGGCACTAAAGTTTTAAAACCATTATGAAATCATGTGACAGTCTCTTACATGCACCATTATCACACAAAACACTGAAGAAGCATGAGCCAGAGAGCGCTGTACTGCAATAATAGCAGTGACTGATACATGATAGGCCACATGTAATGAAGCACAACTAAGAAAAGCATGTTAAATAGCATATAAAAACAAAGCTAACATTTCAAAGTGCATTCATCACAAGACCTATAAGAAAAGTAGATGAGGAATGCAGAATGCCACAGCAGCATTTGGAACATTTAATCTTACCACTTGTAGCCACCAGCTTCAAACGGTTCACTTTTCATTTCTCTCTTCTTCTCCTTTGAAAAGTTTTCAATTTTCCAAGTATATCTCCCAAATAAATCTGAAGGTCTAGGCCCTGAGATCATACAGATATGCGCAAAATGAAATGACGCTGCAACATCCACTCCACTAGAGTACTAGTACATTAAAACAATTTTATGCCGCCAAGGGGGAAAGAAACACATGTGAGGAAGTGATGACAGCAAGCACTGTGTCAAGATTTGAACTAAGAACAAGCATAGGAAAACAGTACTTTATATCATAATTCAAGATTAAGCTGACCCACAAAGGGAAAACAGTTGTGGATTCAAAAGAGTTATCTGAATTAAGGTTGAAGTTTATATCATAATTCAAGATTAAGCTGACCCACAAAGGGAAAACAGTACTTTATACAAACTATACTTCCTGCATGATGCAGAAAATAGGCCAAATTAACCTAGCTAAGTTAGGATAGGTAACCTAGTTATTTAGTCCTGAGACACCCCTTAGAGTCAAGACAGTACAAAAACCCAAAGTGCAATACTCAACAGGAAGACTGTATTGTACTGATAAACTCTTGGCATTAGAAGTGGAGCATAGGAACAAATTGCAAATAAAAGAAGTAAACCATGATGTTAGTTTATGCCTTCTTCAAACATCAAGAAACTTATAAACCTTTCAGTTGAGAGGTTTGAATCTATGACCATATTGACATACTGTACCATAATTACAGATTCCAGGCATATTCTGACAGCTCTGCATCTATGGATCATAAGCTACCAGTATAGACTCCTCCAGTCAACAGGTAACACCAGAAAACTAAGGCAGGTATCACGCACCAGGATCATCGTCATCACTATCGGTGTCCCAAAAGGGAGGGGATGTTGAAGGGATCCCATTATCAACATGCTCACAGTTGCGCCACTCAGAAAGGGAATCAGCAGAGACACTGTGACCATTGTCCCCCAACCCACTAGTGCTTGCAGCAGAATCATCCATTATGGTAGCATCAGCCATCAGCAAATCCTCGATGTTCCAACAATTGCCTAAAGTCACAGCTGCATTTAGAAACAACAAGGACAAACTCACACTAAATATAGTATAGTTACAGTTTGAAATCAACAAATTCAAATGTATGATGACCTCTCAAAGTTCACACTCAATCAGATCCATAATTGTAAATTAAGCAACAGCGTCCCATAAACGTGGCATAGAGTTTACGACAAGGCTAATAAAAGGACCTTCCGTTTCATATGCAAGCCCACTGAGTTCTGCAGGAATAAACTGGGTAGAGAATCAAGCTGAAGTTACTCCATCCAGGGGTGCACTTGTTGTGGGGCATAAAAAGGTTGCACGGGAAACCTTTTTTTTTGCAAATCAAACTACACCAGCACTTACTTCAGCAACGAGAAGTCATGCGGCGTCAAGGGGGCAACTGATTATGAACTTAACCAAATCCATGGATCGATAATGATGGGTTGGATTACTCGACCACCACGCAGCAACAAATCAATTCGCAGCAAACCTAGTGGAGATTAGGGGAGGATACGAAGATTCGATTGAAGATGGAACCAACTCATCCGAGCAAGCTTAGGATCACTTCCAAATCCGCGTGGGCATGGATCTCCACACCACTAGCACGACAAGGGAGCGGCGCTACGGAGGCGGTGGCGTACTGAGCTGGGGCAAAGCGTAGGATCGATCCCTTAGAGGGGTGCGAGGGACCAGCGGCCTAGAGCCGCTCGCTCGGCTGCGCCGCGCTGCGTTGGTAGCAGCCTATGTCTACACCTGTGAAGCGTAGAGAGTAGTAGAGCTGCTATACCTGCGTCCACGGCGGCTAGCTGCGACCACGGCGAGACGGCGGCGGTTCTCCCGCACGAGGGGGGAGGAGGAGAAAGGGGAGCAGACAGGAGAGAGAGAAAGCAGAGTATATAGTATTTGGATTAGGGTGTGATGTGTTTCTTCCTCCCGCGGTCAGCTTTGCTTTGCTGCCGCCGAGATGCGCGCACCCGTGCGGCGGACCGCGACGGATAGCCGGATGGGGACTACCGCAGGCAGCATAAGGTTAGCAGCGAAAGTAGTACGCACGCAAACAGCCGGCCGACATGGAGTCCAGGGCATGGTCGAGATTTATGCAAAAAGTGAAATTTTTTCATTCTCTCCATTACATCAACTTAGGTACGTCTGTACGAAGCATTAAATATAGATAAAAAATAATTAATTATACAGTTTAGTTATAAATTAAATCTAATTAGTCTATAATTAGACACTAATTATCAAATACAAACGAAAGTGTTACCGTGAGAAAAATTCTAATATTTCACCGTCTAAACCAGGCGCACGAGAGGCCAGGGGAGTAGATTTTGCCGAGAATTTCTCTTGATGCTAGCCATGTGACGATCACATTCGCAGTTGGGCTGCTGCTTGAGCCGTAGTTTCTCCTCGGACTGAAATCTGTTCCTCGGCCCATTACATTTGGCATGGGCTGTGACTTGTTTCGGGCATAGGGGGTTCATCCCTCGCCGTGCGACCAAATTGCTGCTCGTACCGTAAAAACCGGACAAAACACATCTATTAACTACTACGTCCCCGATCCAGTTATAAGCGGTTTGAAAAAGACCAAATTGCTGCTCGTACCGTAAAAACCGGACAAGATATGTATTAACTACTACGTCCCCGATCCAGTTATAAGCGGTTTTGAATTAAAATAAAAAGTCAAAATCGCCTTCAAAACCACTCATAATCAGGCCAGGGACGTAATATGAACGGTTTCAAAAATTGAGGCAGTAATGGGTCCTCCTTGCCATTATAAGTAGGGAAGGAAAGTTTATGTGTACGAATGTCGAGAGCATTGAAAGGACCTGATTTAATGATGATTGGTTCTAGATCCGATTTGGGCTCGTCCTTGCCGAACAGTTTCGCCTCGGTTCTCGCCGTAATTTTCGGCGTAGTATGATTTGTTTATTGCTCCATGTGTTCCTTGAGGAAGTCTCGTCCTCCCTTCTCCATGGCTTCTCTGGTCGTGTTCTCCATCTTTATTGTGGCGATCTCTCTTTCACGC
>DXKC01003461.1:0-11017 GCA_031170775.1 Cymbopogon citratus
CATGGTGATGACGACGGTGCCTCCCTCTTGGGCCCCTTGTTAGCCCATCTGCGCTGCCACGTGGGTTGGGACCATGACAGTACTCCCCCTTCTCCACTTGGCGCATCCTTGTACCAAAATAGAGCATGGGGTCCTGCTCCTTGAAGGTGCCTACTTGTGTTCATTCGGCGATTCATTGTTGACGATGATCGCAAAGTAGAGGCAACTGGTGTCAAAGTAGCCGATGTTGTAGAAGGTCAGAATTATGTGCTCTCCAAGGTTGGTGTCGGTGAAGAGGCAGCGTGTCGCTCTTGTCATAGAGGTGAAGCCATGTAGATATTTGTTGACAGAGTCAAAGAAGTGGTGAAGAACATCTGATGGTTGCCCTTGGTGTTCGTTGTTTGTTGCTTGATGTAGAGGTAAGGCGTCGGCTCGTACCATTGGTGGCGGTGCTTTGAAGGCAAGCACCGTAGTTGCATTATGGAGGTGGCAGAAATTGATGGAGGTGCCCGACCATCTGTTGCGGAAGAATTGGAGCTCCATGGTGGTGAACTCCCAAGTGGCGTGGCCAAGGCTTGCTAGCCATGGTGTGTCATTAGGAAAGTAAGTTGGTGAGGTGTGAGACCCCTTGCAACGAGGGGCAATGTTGATTTCTCTAGTGTATAGTAGTTGGCAGCTGAGGTTCTTAAAGATTAATGTGGTGTCCTGAAGATTTGACCGTGTTGCCATTGGAGAAGGTGTGGTTGTCTCGTTGATGTCGATGAAGCGTAGCAGGTTATTCAACACTTGCTTAGACCTGGCCGTAGTGTACTGGGTGTTGAGGTTGAGGATGTCACAATCATTGGGATGGTTGGTGATATTTTGCCTTGCATGAGGTGGCACAAACTCGAAGGAGGTTCCGAAGTCAATGTGGATCACCTCTTGATGTTGGGCGATGAAGTCGTAGGCGAGGTGGTCGATGTTGGAGCTGAGGTAGGTGGGTAACTGGTGCCATACCATTGGGGCGAAGCGTGCCGATGGTGTCGTGCTCAAGTCGAGTATGCTGGCAAAGAGGAGTGTTCCCTAGCCAAACTTGCAAGTAAACTGTGGTGTACGTTGGATGCGGTTCATAGAGCGACGTGCATGTTGTTGATGCCGATGAGGAGGCGGTTGATGTTGTCGAGGGAGCTGCAGGGCGTGACCGGTAGCGAGAGTGTGGCGTCGTCCAGTAGCAGGCTGCTGATGCCATTGGCGGGGGTCGGCTCGAAGATGATGGGCAAGAGATGCTTGTTGTTATTGATCTGCTGTACTTCTGGAACAAGGTCTTTGATGGCGTTGTCCAGATCTGATTTCTCCTGGGCGACGTCGATGGTGGCATAGGTTGTCATCGTGGTTGATGTAGTTGATGACGACCTGGTTGTGGCTGCCATGGATGAGGGCAGGTGCCCTAGCCCTAGGGCTGGCACCATCTTGGTCTCCTCCCTAGGATCTTCTTTGTAGAAGAGCTTGACGTCGAGTTTGTGGGCGATCCGTCGTATCTCTGTAGCGGGGTTGTTGATGGTGGCATCCAGATCTGCTCTGGCTTGAATGTCGGTGGATGTGGCACCATGATTCTTGATGATTGGAGGGGAGGTCATCACGGTAGTAGTATTGCAAACCTCCTTCTTGTGCTCTTCGGAGAAGAGCCTTTCCCCGATCTCTACAGCGATCTCCATCATGAACGGTGCTGTGGAGTCCTGGGCTTGGCGATGAAGGAAGCTGCAGGCAGCTTTCTCCATTGTGCGCCTCGCGGCGATCTCCAAGTTGGCGGCGAGCATCTCCTTCTCCTGTTTGACGCCACATGAAACTGATTAGTCCAATTTAGGCAGGGTTAGCAAGACTCTGCCATTGTTCTACTGCTGTGTGTTTTATTGAATAATAAAAATAAAAGTGAAGTTGTTGTGTACTTCCTCTGTCCTATAACATAGTGCATTGTTGTTTGTCGTAAGTCAACTTAGTTTAAGTTTGACTAAATCTATATCATCTAAGAGATCAAACAAATAATTTATGAAAATATGTCTCATAATAACCTAATTATGCTCTTTTCTACAAATTTGGTCAAACTTAGAACAGTTTGACTCAAGACAAACTAAAATACACTGTATTACATGACGGAGGAGTACTTTTTGAACGAAAAAAGTTAAGAGGTAAATCGTTCAGATGTTGAGATAACAGGGTGTTCTGCTGAAGAGATTACATGGATCTACCTAGGCGAAATACTCATTTGAAATCACACAACGCACTACAGAAAGCCTACGTCCAACAAGTTGAACTATGTTTTATAAGTGGGTGGGCCAAAGCCTACGTCCTTAGGACATGCTTACGGCTGGTCCTCTCCGAACCAAGACACCGGCCGTCGAAAGGGCCAGCCAAAGAGGTTGATTATCTTGTAGCATATACTAGTGAATGGAATACAAAACAACCTGAATTTGTGATGCTGCCTTATTTTCATGGTAAATCAAGGATTGTATGCGGTTGCTAATTAAGCCAGATAGCCCTTGACGCCACATGAAACTGATTAGTCCAATTTAGGCAGGGTTAGCACAACTCTGCCATTGTTTACTTCCACTGTGAATTCGAACCAGCAGCACATCAGTCTTCGGTACAGTATATCTGTCGGGTTGTCCTCAAGGACGGCGAGCCGGTCGTCAATGTTGGCGAGTTTACCGGCGATGAGGTCCATTTTCTTGAGGATCGAGGTCGTGAAGTCGTTGAGGAACTCCTTCTCCATTGTAGCGGCGTGGGAGATTGAAACAACTCTGAATAGCAGGTGTCAAGGTCCCTAGTTGGGGGGCCCTTGATGACGTTGACCGGTGTGGTAGGGAGGCGGAGGGCGGAGGCTGGCGGCGTTGGCGATGGCGATGGGGGGCGGCTGGCAGCGGCGGCATGCAGCTAGGGCAGTGGCGCAGCGCGCGTGCTTGCGAGAGAGAGGGGCGGCGATGCAGGGAGAGCAGGAGAATGGGCTGCCGCTGTAGAAGAGAGAGGGAGAGGGACAAAGAGCTTTCGCTCATCAATTGCTTGATTGATCCAATTACATCTCCCTAATATTTATAGTCTCGAAGAGACTTGACTCCTAACCAAACTCTAGGAGATCCTTACAAGATTGGATTCTCCTTTCCAATTAACAGCCAATTCTTTCTAAACTTGATCGATATGGGATTCAATATGGTAACTAGATCGTGATGACGATGGTGACGATGACGGTGGCCGCCGTGGCAGCGGTGGCGGCCTTCTCTCGTGCGCGCAGCCCTAGGGCGTGGCGCGGAGCCAGTGGCGGAGCTCGGACAAGATTTTAGGTGCGGCACGCATCGCAGATGTAACTTTTAATTGACATCGCAAGAATGCACATGAATAGCTAATATATAGCAAATTTTAAAATTGATCAAGATAACGTCTCTTATTACTTATTACTGGAAGATAGTAGTCCATTAACCATTAATTCAACAAGACAACATAGGCCAACTAATGAACAAGAATAAGCATTCAAATTAAAGACCAAAATCCAACATTTCACTAGTGCCAGTTGCTGATGTGCCTCTCATCTACTTTTTTTTTTCGAATACACCTCTCATCTACTCAGAGTGCTGTTCTGCCGTTCTTCGTTTCTGTCCAATATATGGAGGAGTTTCAGTAATCGGTCTGCGTTTCAGTGCAACAGGTTTCGTTTCAGTGCAACAAGTTTTGGAGTTTGGAACAGTAAAATAAATCAAACAAATTAATTCTCCTCCCACTCATCTCTGCTGAGCGTCCCAACGGGCGAGTCAGGCGCCGCTCCAGAGCGCCCTGCCCCACGTGTCCTCTCCGGCCGCCGCCGCTGCCCTCATTGCGCTGCCTCCTCTCTTCCCTACCCTCTCCTGCACCGCCAAACCCTTCTGTATAGCTTTTCTTACCAGATGACCGGACGGCGGCCGGATCCGCAAAGCTCTTCACTGGATCTGCACTATGCTTCACTGGATCTAGGTGTGTGGTGCGGTATCTGGCTGGCCCATGGCTTGGGAGCAGCACCCAGAGGCAGCAGGGGCGTGCCAATTTGCGGTTGTAGCACTTGGGTTTCCCAACGAAGAGCAAGCGCCAACTATGTGTGTGTCCAGGACGTCCACAAGACACATATAGCTACTAAAGTGATAGATATCAGAAACAATGCTTTATTACATAGCGAAACATATTTGCATCAACTTACAAATATATCAATCTTCTGGTCGCCGTACTCCACAGGGATGGTTGTGTGGGGGAGAACTCGCCTAGTACTCATGGAACTCCACAACCACAATTTTGGTACCCATCTGAGATTTTTATTGGTTACAACACCAAGCGTCAGCTCACCATGCCCAGTAAGTATACCATTAGGGGATGCAATGCTCAAAAGGCTAGATACAGTTAAACTGCGGTAAGCACTTTTAGTTGGCCATGTTTCATTTATTAAACCTATGTTTCCAGGTTATGCAATTATCATCATCGATTTTCAGGATTGTTCATCATGAAGCTTTGTCATCATCCATCCATCCATATAGAACTATCTCGAAAAGGATCCAGTCCGCTCAAAAGAAAGGAGGGTTTAACTCCAAAAGAGCCTCCAAAGTTTAAGGCTAGGTTAGTAGTAGAACGCTATAGTCAAGTTTCTGGTGTTGACTATAATGATGTTTTCTCCCCAGTTGTAAAGCATAGCACTATTCGCACTTTTCTTTAGTATTGTTGCTTCACATGATCTTGAGCTTGAGTAGTTAGTTGTGAAGACTGCATTTTTGCATGGTCTTCTTGAGGAGGATGTATACATGGACTAGCCTGAAGGGTTCATAGTGCCTGTCAAGGAGAAGTTTATTTGCAAATTGAAGAGGTCCTTGTGTGGTTTTAAGCAGTCCCCTCGTCAGTGGAATAAAAGGTCAGTGGAATAAGAGGTTTGATTCATTTATGCAGTCACACGGTTTTAAGAGGTCTAAATATGATAGTTGTGTTTACATTAAGCATGTTAATGGATCACCTATATATCTGTTGTTATATGTTGATGATATGTAGATTGCTGCTAAGAGTAAAGTTGAATTCACTAAATTGAAGAAATTGTTGAGTAGTGAGTTTGACATGAAAGATCTTGGTGCTGTTAAAAAAATACTCGGTATGGAAATTACTAGAGATAGAAATCTGGTTTGTTATTTCTTAGTTAGCAGAATTATATTAAGAAAGTTCTTCAGTGTTTGAACATGCATAATGCAAAGTCTGTTAGCACCCCCATTGCACCTCACATGAAATTATCAGATGCAAAGTGTCCTACTATAGATGAAGAAATAGAATACATGTCAAGGGTTCCTTATTCTAGTGTAGTTGGGTCTTTGATGTATGCCATGTTTTGCTCTTGTCCAGATTTATCATATGCTATGAGTTTGGTTAGTAGATATATGTCTAATCCTGGTAAAAAATATTGGAGGGTGGTTCGTGTGCACTACTTTGGTGGTCTGGGCCGTGTGTGCACACTACTTGGTTCGTCCGCACAAGATCAATCCTGGTAAAGAATATGATCTGGGCCGTGTGTGGTCTTCGTGCGCACTACTTGCGCACAGCCACGGCGAAATCTTGGTCGACTCCATCTGCATGCTAGGTATGTCTAAGCATCAGCTACGAATAGTCATGTGCTCAAAAAGGTTTCACAGAAGATTCATTCCCTTGTAAGCCGCCGCATGGCATTGTAACCATGACTCTTGATAATAGTGAGGAGTGTTTGCTGGCTTGCGCCCGTGATTTTTCCCTTCACATTGGAGGGGTTTTCCATGTTAAATCTTGTGTCCCGCTATGATTGATCTTGTGTTCTTCATCGTTTTATTCACCATCATTCACAACATGTCCTCCCCTTATTTTTTTCTCTCACCTCTGTTCACACAACTTTCTTTGGGGGTAGCTGAATCAGATCATATGAGATGCTCTGTGTGGGTTGGCATCAGGAACAATTGCGGTGAGTTCAGCTTTCGTGGTCGAGTTCATGGCAACCTGCTCGCTGTGCACCCGAGAGTCGAGAAATATACGAGGACCAGAGCTCCCTTGGCATAGAGGAAAGTCCACACCAGGGTAAAGAAACCAATAGCATGCCACTTCGCCTTGTATGCAGTATGCTGCAATTTTTATATGGCACCTGCGGATGCAGGACTATTTCCTAGCTATGTTCCTATCCACTACAATGGGCCTGCATTTTGTGGTTGAATGGCTTACACTCAAGATCTTTCAGATGATGTCGGTAAGGTCCTTATTACAATATATTCTAATTTCACACATTTGGTCTCTCCACATCCAGGTACTCCTAATGCTCACATGACATTTGATACTCCAAAGATATACAGATCAAAATTTGGTAGCACAATGAAGCATGTCCCTAGCTAATGTAAATTAGAATCCGCCAGATACTGAATATTGATTGACTATTGAAAGGGGGGTAGTGTTTGATTGTCCTCAATACCTACTGCCCAGTCCAAAATCACATTCTTTTATGCAGATCATTTTACTGCTTATAGGCTGCAAATAATTACTCATTTACTACTTGTCATTTTATTTTAGAATTATAGCAACACAATTGGCTAAGGTGTGATTTTTCACTACAGAAATTGAAAGTGCAATCATTTTCCCTTGATTGCAATCTTTAAAGTGATGTATTTCTCTATCTAGATCCTTAAATAAGCACTGAGTGGTTCATTTTTTGATGAACACCTCACATAACAGTGATGGTTTTTTTACAACAAAAGCGTGGTTGTGATGGTTGACTTCTAACTTTTTGGCCATCTTACTTCTTATCCTGATTTATAGTTAGTGCAATGCCCATCAGGTCCAAGTGAGTGATAAGTGTGGTTTGTCCTTGTAATTAGATGTATGTTAGATGAAGCCCTCCATGGCAGAGTTAGATGTGGGAAGCCACAAGGAAAGGTAAGGTGCCACAATGCAGTATTTATTTTTGAATAATATTTACTCCCTTCGTTCCCAATTGTGAAACGTTTTGTCTTTTGCTCTTTAGCAAAAGAAAATTATCCAAAAAAGCCAAAACGTATTATAATTAGCCACGCGGGGCTGAGTGCTTGGCCGCATGTGGGAGTGATTGGCCACATGCTGTGACTGGGAGTGGTCGTGTGCGTTTCTCAGTAGGTGTGCGGGGCGCGTTTTCAGTAATGCGTAACGGGTCGTGGCATATCCCTGTCCAATTACATATGATTTTTTTGTGCGGAGTACTATTGACAAAAATAAAATCCAGAGTCCGCATTGTTGAAACAGTGCATTTATTTATTTAGATGGTCACGATGTAATTTAAAGCCATAAGTCTTACACACCCATACAAGAGAAACATTATTCATCCCAACTAATGAGCGTAGGAAACAAAGCAAAGAGATAAGCTGCAACGCGGAAGAAAAATGAAAAATATAAAGATGAAAGCACTGCTATTTTTCTCTCGTGGTGAGGTTGCTACTTGGTAGCGGCGTGCAGCACCATGGTCTCGACGGTGAATCCTGGTCCGAAGCTCACCATGACCCCCCACCGAGCCTCGGCCTCTTCTCCTTCCTCGTCCCGTTCCGTTCCCGCCCTGGACGTCGTTGAGCACTTGCTCCGTGTGGTGAAAGGAACGTCGCTCCACCCCTGTTCTCTGACCTGCAGATTAATCCAGTTTAGAAATAAAAAGAACTATCAGAATTCAGTGCACATAAAATCTCTGCCGCATTGATACGCTGGTTACATGCATACATAATGTCTCGAATGTGTGCTTGAGGTCCGTGAGGTCTTCTGTGTTGGTGACACGGATGTAATAGTCGGCAAACTCGTTTTGAAGCACGTGTTATGTGTACACCTACCAAGAGGAAGGAATCCCCAAATCACCACCGACACTGTAATGGATGCAAAATGAAAAAGAACACGATGTGTATGTAAGCATGCTTGTGAGCTCCATGTTGTTCCAACCATTTAAAAATGCAATTTAAGTTAGAAAATGCCCTGACATGCAGCAGCCATCCACATGGCCCACCCGCCGATGACAGCCGCCACTAGGCTCGTTGGATCTTGAACCGAAGGCCAAATGGCCAAAACGGAACGTGGGTGAGTGACGCTGATGGCTAATCCATGGCTCTATCACGTTGCCTTCATTACACACTCATAATAGTTACAATATGTAATAATAGAAAAACAATGTGGTGAACACCAATCGATATATGCACAAGTAATTATAGGGAAAAAGTCTCGTTTAGGTCCCTCAATTTTTATGAAAGTCTGCTTTTCATCTTAAAATTTCAAAATCGGACAGAACATCCTTCAACTTTTGAAACCAAGCATATTACTTTTGTCTTTCTCTTTTCTATTTATTTCATCTAAATATTTAAAAATCATAATAAATCACAGAAAAATCATAAAATAAAAAAAATACAATTTGGTTGAACTCCATATGAGTAGATCTACACACTGACTATATAATACGGTTTCCTTTAGTATGCTTATATGGATACTATGAACTTCAGTATGCTGGTACTATGTAGATCTAATCATGTGGAGTTCTATAAAATTAGACCTTTTACTTTTAAGATTTTCTATGATTTATTATGTTTTCTCAAAGGTTCAGACGAAACTAACAAAAAAGAAAAGACAAAACTGCCTTTGAAACCGCTCATAAATAAATTAGGGATGTAATATGCATGGTGTCAAAAGTTGATAGATGTGTCTTCAGTTTTGAAGTTCGGGGATGAAAAATGGAATTTCGTGAAAGTTAAGGGATCTAAATTAGACTTTTTCTAATTAAAATATTTAAATTGAATTAATTATTTAATTGTCAATTGATAAGAAAACACAACACCCTCAGTGTCTGACTTTTTGTTTGTCCAACCGAGGTTGTTTACAAAATTTAAATTTAAAATGTGAGAAACTCAAGGATAATTATCCTCAACTAGATGATTTGTAATGAAAAATGTTGTCAACAACAAAGTTGCACAACTTTTCGACTTCTCTAGCACTTGTTTTGGTTGTTTCTCTATCGACGACTATTTGAAAAATTCAAACGTAATGATCCTCGACTAGATTATTTCAAATGCAATGGTTTCCAACAATAAAGTTGCACAACTTTTATTTCGGTATACTTTTCATCCGGCAAAGTCATATAGTAACATTACTCAGAAATTTTTAATGTCTCACATGGTTCTATGAACTATTAGAGAGATATGTAAATTTGTGAACATTGTTCCTATCACTTTTTGGATGAAGAAATAACCAAAATAGAAGTCGTAGATCTTGATGAGTTCTACAACTTGTATGTTTACATACATAGTAAAGGTATGTGGGGTTTTTTTTTAAAAAAAAGTAAATAGTTTAAGGTGGTGATTTTTTGGTTATCGTCACCATAGCAAGCATGATTCTAGAAGCAGGTAATGTAATGCAAGGAGAGGATTGATCGGATTCCCTAGCAAATCCAAGGGAAATAAAACTAAGCACTGCACATAGGATTCGATGCCCTAGAATCAGAATTTAAAAAGGAAAAAGAAGATACAATGGGCGGCAGCTAGATTATTGTATTCAGACCTGCTGCATATTATTTGTCAAGTGTCATCACATACACGAGATTGATGCTACTGACATGAGCACATGTTATATGTACTGCTACCAGGAAGAAGGAATCCCTCCACATGTTGTGTACGTAATTACGTACGCTTGTGAGCTCGATGATTTCCCACATTTAAAAATCTAAGTCATACCATAGAAGGCTAAGAAATACCCCACAAGATCCTCACACTGCAGACAGCCGCCACGAGCTGCCACGAGGACGTCGGATATATGGCTCCCTCGTGTCGCCACGATGAGCCACTAATAATAATTGCTCTAGATATGTAGCAATAAAAAAGCTCCCGGTGATTAACAATCAATATATACAAATAATAATATGTAAATCAAATTAATTAGTTAACTTTGAATTGTTAGGCAACCTCAGCCGCCTTGGCGCATGACTGATTTTATTGGATGCCTGAAATTTCAGGACAAATTAGTTGCTGCTGATAGCCGTTTGTAGCCGCATGCATCTTCAGTTGTAGTGTAGCCGCCTGCATCACCAATCCGTTATGATGCCACGCCCATGCAGCACACTGTATGGCATGTTCCTGGTTCATGTTGCTGTTCTTTTCGTATAGGTTTCGGGCTTGTCCAAGGAAGATTGATCGGTCTCATAAGCGCATATCCAACAATATTCATGCAATTCTTCGTTAAACCCGTATATTCATACAATGGTTCATGTTCCTTGTTAATTTCGTACAGGTTTTCAATTCCCATTACCATAGCATGCATGATTCTAGAAGGAGATGATGTAGTGCAAGGAGATGATTTGATTGGATTCCCTAGCAAATTAAATTGAAAGGAAATGATGCACTGCACATAGGATTTGATTCCATAGCAGCATGTTATAAAAAAGAAATAAGAAGCTGCGGTGGGTGCAGGCGTGTGCTCCGGTTGATGCTTATTATCTGCAGATGTGGTATCATATACGTCACGTTGATGCTAGTGAGACGAGCACACGTTATATGTACTGCTAGTACGAAGAAGGAATCCCATCATCACCACCGAAATTGGAATGGGATGCTTGTGAGCTGCTTGTTTTCACAACCACTTAAAAATACAAGTCAAATCATAGAAGGCCCAGACATGGAGCAGCCATCCACATGGTCCTCCTGCTGCTGACAGCCACCACCAGGAACCACGTTTCGGCCACAACCCATGGCCCAAAGGCCAAAGAAGGACGGAGTTAGTGATGCTGATGTCTCTCCCCATTCGCCTCAACCACCCACTAAAGAACAATTACAGTACATATGTGGAATAGAAAACGATGGGTGATTAAAATCAATATATGAATCGAATTAATTACTTAATTGTAAATTGATGCACAACCACATCCCCTCGTCGTCGTCTGAATTATTTCAGTCGATGTATGAATATTCACGTGCATCCAAGGGCTACTAATAGGCACCAGCAGCCGCTTGCACTTGGTCCGATCCGTTCTGACGACGCTATCCACGCACACCGCATCACATGG
>DXKC01003462.1:0-10081 GCA_031170775.1 Cymbopogon citratus
CAATGGTATTATCTGTGTGCTTGCGGATCCATGTTCATTCCTAGATAGCATATCATTTAGTACCAACATTTTTGGCAACATGTTAGGACTGTGACAACCTAACACTAGGTGGCGTTAGAAATGTCAACAGCATGCATGATATAGTCATGGAAGGTGAAAGAATCCGAATTGCTTTAGAAGGATGTTTCACTCCCGTCAACCATTCTTTTGATGGTTCCGTTTTAGGGGAAACTTCATTTCTTGTGCGTTTTTTGTGCCAAGATAGGTTCAAGGTTCTACCATAATCCTCAAAATTGATAGCGAACTTTGAAGGATAAAGCATTCCTTCCTTCATTGTTCGCGGTTCGGGTGAGGGCTCAGAATTCGAATCAAAGGATAAAACAATGATGGATTTGGCTGATGAGGGCTCCTCAAAACTTGGCATGCCCTTTTCATGGGAATTTGTGTTCTACGATGGGAGAAGCATGCTTCTATAGGATGTGGTCTAGGATTTTCCTCTACTCTGTCATAGTTTTTTTGTAAATGACCCCCTAGCGGTCATGTCAAGGCATAGAGCAGCATCTTTGTCTAGACCCGAACAAAAGATATGCAAAAGCACACTATCAGGTAAAGATAAGTTTAGGCCAGCATGTTTTATCATTGTAAACTTGGCCTAGGCTACACCTATGGACTCCTTCTCATTTTGCCTAAAATCAAGGATTGCCCTTGGTAGAGAGTTGATACGGGACATATAAATAGAAGAATGCAAGACAAAAACTTGTCCTTATATTCTTCCTAGTCCCCATTCAAAACTTCCTATGGCATTAGCGTATTGTTGCTTCACCTCTCCCTTGAGAGAGAACAAAAACAATTTCCGCATAAGAATTTCTTATGTCATGCCAGGAATGCTTAGGCACGAACATTTTTCCTTGAAATCTTGTAGGTGGCTGAATGGGCCTTCATGATCAAAACCAGAGAAGGGTTGTGCCCGAACCATGATTTTCAAACTAGGTGGAGTTCATAGCCGGATGAAATTTTTGGTTTTGAAAAAGAAGATGGCTCTAAGAACTCCTCTTTGAAGCACTAAGATTTGGATTTGAAATTGTGGTTGGCTTCATGATAGAAAAGGCAAAAGAGAATAACTATTTTAGTTTTATGAAATAAGGGATACAGATACGAGGACGAACTAGGGTCGGAGAAAATAGCAACCGTTCCCCGGCAACAGCGCCAGAAGGCTTGTTGACATTTCTTAACGCAATCACCAAGTATGGAGGTTTCAAGTCCATCCCTGGCAACAGCGTCAGAAAGCTTGTTGGTATTTCTTAATGTATGCAGAGAATCTGCAAGCGTACGGAAGTACCATTGTAGCCTTCACCCGGAAGTATTCAGGGTATCGTATTTTCCACAGGGAACGGATGCATTTCTCCTAGCTAGTTTGCCCAAGGATCAACATAGGGGTAGAGTTAGAGAGGGGGTATAGATGGATTCCTATAGTCTTTAGAGTCTAAAGGATAGCATATTGTAATACTTCTATATGCTTACTTTGGGCACCAGAGCGCACCTGGTCTGCCAAGCGATATCGGCCTGTAGCTCTACACCGAACCCAGACCTAGGGGATTACAAAGGATGGACAGGACTAGGTCACTCCCTACTGCCTACCACCTCAACCATGGGGAATGAGGCAAATGAAGGTAGCCTCCAGCCTAAACACCACGACTACGCTAGCGACTACTACTCTAGCGTTAGCAGGGACATCCGTCTTTATCAGGAGCCCTCTACTAGAGCATCCGTCATGGGGACGGAGGATGAACCTGTAAACAAGATAAGGTCAAACTCAACTAAACAAAGACCTTTATCATACTATAAGAAATACGAATACTTACTTAGCCAAGATCCTGTTAAGGAGCCAAGTAGAATATCCATAGAGATACAAGTTGGGGAAGACGCTGACAAATCCAGCACTTCCCTGCTCCCACACTCACATCTCCTCTCTAAACTCTATAGCTAGCTAGGGCCTAGGCCTAGGGCCTAGGCCCTTTAGAGTGGAGCTCTAGAGGTAGTGGTGGCTCTTCTCCCCTTTGAGTGATCATAGAATAAGAGGGGGAGGACCCCTCTACTTATAGGTAGGAGAGGGGGTTATTCTATGGAATATTCCCCTTCTAAATGCCCCAAACTAACCTTCCTGGCATCCAGATATAGTGACCTTGGCAAAAACGAACCGCCATTGAGGTTGGGCTGTCGGCATGGGCTACCTAGCCAAAGTTGGGCTCGATCTGCGCTAGGCGTGCGCCGGCCGGCCCCCTCTTGAGTTAGTTAGGCCTCAAACTTTGCCAGCGTTGTGGGCTTCATCGTTAGCTTCGCGTGATGGGGTGGTTTACTGAAAACGGACTCCGAATGAGGGAGTTATGGCCATTTTAGTGAACCCCGCTCCTGCGGCCCGAAGCGTAGTTGGACTGGGTATTGGGCCTCCACTTGTTGGGTTTATGAATTCATAGTTGGAGGCCCATATCCCCTGGTAAGTGGGCATTTCTCCTTGCTTTGCTTGTGGCCCATATCGCATTCTTTTCTCCACTTTGAATCCACGTTAGGTACGTTTTCATGTTTGTCCTGCAGAACCAGGGAAACACCAAAACTCGTGGAAATCATTAGCATAAGTCCCTATTAACTAAGTTTGGTATGCCTTTTGTATTCTAATTGGCAGTATAAAATATGAGTTAAGGACTGCCAACAACAGTCCTATTGAGTCCTTTGTAACCCACCCTCCATCAGTAGGACTAGCAGAACATAGTATTGCCTGGTTAGTCCTGCTATGTCTTGGCTTTCCAACATGATATTCCTTATGCATGAATAAAGAATCTTTTATACCATAGCTGATAATGTAAGTTCTAGAGTAGATGAATGACATATTAATTAGAACTACATAGAAGCTTAATCTCTAGACTAATCAGACATCTACCTACTAATATGATGAGTAGTCTATCTCTAAACCCTGCGTGTGAACCCTATAAGCTTTATAATTCAATATCCTTATAATTATGGCTTAAACTCACTGTCTCGGCAAGTGACTGTGTGACTGAGGTGTCTCATAAGTAGTCATGTGTGCAAGTTTATATCTAGTTTAAGTCCTTAGTTCTTTCCCTTGAGCTAAATATAAATAATGATACCTAGAATACTTTCTGGTTGAAATGCTATAATGGTAATTTATCTGTGCGCTTGTAAATTTCATATTTCTATATAGAAAGGCTAGCAGTTATTTTTACCAACATTTCTAGTATCATGCTAGGTATGTGACAACTTAGCTTAAGTGATGTTAGAAATGTCAACAAGCATTTCTGGCGCCGTGCCGGGGAAGGAATAAATCATTGATATAAATTGCATAAACAGATACTTAATGAGAAAGTCATAACAAGGCACCTCTGCCTTGACAACATTACCCCAATTGTTTTTCTGTGTATATTTTCATACAGGGTATAGCAGGATTGATTCTGATTCACTCAACTATCTATCATCAGAATCAGGATCAACTGAAGAGGAAGCTCGTCACCAATTTCTAAAGCTATGGCTAAAAAGACACTGCTTGAATTCTCTGCTCCACGAGTTGAAGATATTTGCACTATCCCAGTATTACCCAATGAAGACCTTGAGTTTGAGCTTAAGCCAAGCTTCATCAATTTGGTGCAAGCTAATCAATTCAGTGGAAAGGCTCATGAAGATGCAAGTGTTTGCAAGCACAATCAGCGTTCAAGGCCTTACTCAAGATATCATGTTACTTCGTCTCTTTCTCTTTTCACTAATGGAAAGAGCAAAGCAATGGTTTTATGCTAACAGAGAAGAAGTCAATACATGGGCAAGATGTTCAAAAGCTTTTTTAGCCAAGTTCTTCCCTGCAGGCAAGACCAATGCATTAAGAGCAAAGATTACCAATTTTCAACAGCAGAAGATAGAAACCATCTCAGAAGCATGGGAGCGTTTTCATGAAAATATCTTGAAATGTCCACACCATGGGATGAAAGAATGGTTACTCATGCAAGGATTTTATCATGGATTAATTCAAAAGGCTCATGAGCACATGGATGCAATAGCCAGAGGATCATTCCTGTCACTTACCATTGAACAAGCTCAGTCTCTTATGAGCAAGATATTAGAAAACCAAAGCTGGTCCCAAGATAAGCAACAATGTCATCAAAGTAAAGAAATGATTGAAGAAGTCAATGCACTGTCTACCAAGACGGATGTTCTTCTCAGCTGGCTTGATCAGAGAGCCAAATATAAGGAAGATCAAAGGGCAATTGAAACAGCATACAAACAAACTACTAGTCCCGCTAGTAAGAAGATTCCATCACAGAATTGGAGACAGCAACAACAAAATCAAAGGTATTCTTCCAAGCAATTATCCAAAGCAACCTACATTAAGAGATTTGGTCAAACAGTAGATCAAAGTTAATTATGACATCAATGCAAAGCTCGCTGCTAATGACAAAATAATGGAAGATATACATGCCAAGATGAATAGCTTTTCCTCAGCCATTAATGACCAACTCATATACAATAAGAAGATGGAAGCCAGAATAGCACATTTGGCTACTGCATTACCTATTGCCACTATCCCTGAGCCAGTGAAGGAAATTACTACAAGAGGGGGAAGACTACTAGAGATCCACCTTATCCAAAAGGGGCAAGAAGGGCACCTGCAGCACCAACAGTGGTATGAGAGGAAGAGAATATTAAAAAAGGTGCAACACCACAAGAATCATAAGATTAGGAGATGAGATAGAATTTCTATGATACATCATATCTACCATTTCCTCATAGAAATAGAAGACCTCAGGCAGATGAGCAGTTTGGAAAGTTCGTGGAGGTTATTTAGAAGGTATATGTCAACATACCTATACTGGACGCCATACAGGTCCCTACATATGCCAAGTACATCAGAGATATCCTCAACAAGAAGAGACCACTACCCACTACTGAAGTGATCAAGTTAACAAAAGAATGCAGTGTGGCCATCCTCAATAAATCACCCATCAAAAAGAAGGATCCAGGATGCCCCACTATCGACTATCACATTGGAAGTTACTACTTCAACAATGCACTTTGTGATCTAGGAGCAAGTGTCAGCGTGATGCCTACATCAAAGTACTATCAGCTCAACCACGCTGCACTTAAGCCAACATCAATGTGTCTCCAATTGGCTGATCAATCAGTTCGGTACCCACTAGGCATTGCTGAAGATGTTCCAGTCAAGATAAAAGAATTCTTCATGCCAGTAGACTTTATAGTACTAGATATGCACGCAGACTCAAAGGTATCACTCATTCTTAAAAGGCCATTCCTGAGTACCACCAATGCTCACATTGACGCCGGGAAGGGAGAAATCAAATTCACCATAAATGGCAAAGAAGAGCGTTCGCTTTCAAGTCAAAAGCGGAGCTTAACTCCTCTGCAAAAATGGTAGAGCCTGATGAAGAACAAGAATCATCAGAGACACTGTCTCCGGGATCATTAGAAAAATAAATTAATTGGAAGGTCCAGTTCGGAGGACTTTAAAAATTCGAACCCTCGCCGAAAGGTAACTTGGTATTTATCCATATTTACTTTTGCATAAATTTTTCTTAGAACATATTTACTTTTACCAATGCATTATTAAAATTCTAGCCTCATAGAAATAATTTTATAGTGTATAATAGCCCATTAAAAATATTTATTGTGCAAGCATAAAAATATTTACTTCATACATTCTCTAGCATTTTTAGTTTCTACTTTATAATTCCTGCATTATATATTTATATACCAAAAATATTTGTCATGGGACCCACCATCATGGGACCCACATGTCATACACTCCACCTCACATACATCACATCACATAATTCATCCACTTCCACTCACCTCCACCATCTCCTCTTTTCCACCGAATCCACCCACCAGGATCACTTTCTTTACTTAACCACTAAGCAAGGAACATGGCAAAACAAGTTGGAGAGGAGAGGGGACAGGGGTGGGGCAGCCGCCCCCACCACCAGGGCGCTCGCCCAGCTGCTGCCACTCCTATAAATGGGGCACATCTCCGTCAACACTCCTCGCCCTCCACATTCTAGAAAACAACTCCCAACTCTCTGCTCTCGACTCTAGCAAAATATTCACTTATAGAGAAGAAGGGGAGAGAAGGAAGTGAGAAGGAGAAGTGAGAAGTGAGAAAGGAATTATTGAGAAGGAGGAAAGGATTAGTGCTTGCAAAGATCATCATATGATTAGTGGAAGTGCTGTCCAAATAGGGTGCTAAGCAACTAAAAATTGAGGGGAGGTTCTGTCAAAATAAAATAATCATCTTGAACGACTAACCTCCCGACCGCTAACCCTGGACGGCTGACCGCTAACCTTTCCTAATTTTCTCCATGAGTTTTGTTTGTGAAAGTTTTGCAGGATAAGCGGATTAAGGAAAGCAGCCAAGGGAATTGCAGGAGCGATCAAGGGGATGGCAACAAGGAGCTCCACCCGTGGTTCATCAAGAGTGGATTCCGACATGAGCCTCAACCCTCCTGCTACATCCCCACTGCCGCCATCATCTTCATCAGCTCCTCCTAGAGTCCTCCTCACTCATCGCCATCTTGGGTTGATGGACGCTTGGGAGAAGAAAGTTCATAAGCAATTGAAGAACAAGAATTTCATCCACACCCCGGTTCTCGATGACAATCTTCTGGTTGAGACAGGTATGGCTCAAGAATTTGACACTATTTTTGCATTAGTAGGGTGGGGTGCTGTTTGGAACATCACTGAACGAGGATCTAAATTATTAACCACTGAATTTTTATGCACCCTGAGAACCACCAACACCGGGATTTACTTTAGGCTCTTTAAACTAAATTTGATCTTAGCTGGAGAGAGCTTAGTAATATTCTAGACTTTCCTACAAATGCTATCTTAATTTTGGATGACGCTGTAGAAGATTTTGATAAGCATAGGTTCTGGACTAAAATTTCAAGAGACTCATTTTTTGCTTCACCCACTACTAGTGACATTGAGCACCCGACATTAAGATTCCTACATAAATGGATGGGATTTACATTCTTTTCACGCCAGAGCATTCGAAAGGTTAGGATAGGAGAATTACAACTGTTGTATGCCATCACTAAAAAGATTAAAGTCTCACCTGTCCGACTCCTAGTACAGCACTGGTTAAATGTTCCATATCTAAAAGGGGAAGTTGCAATCTGCTCTCTTGTCACTAAAATTGCTATGAAACTAAATATGCTGAACCATGCCAAACTAAATTTTATAGACGAACACCAAGAAATTATTGGGGATGATTATTTTAGCAAGGCACATCTCTTGTCAAGAAATGAGGAGAAATATACATGATGTATGGTGATGCCAGACTCCGGTTACCTAACCTAGAGTTGGGTATTTGTGCTGTCATGACGTATCCTATTGAGTTATAGGTACCCCCTGTAAATGCAAGGAAGCCTCAGAGGACAACCTCTAAGAGATTTGTGAGACAGCATGACCCTGTTTGGCATGGTGCCGATGATATCCAAGAGGAGCTTGCACACACAGGCTATGATGGCTGGACAGGCCATGGACATCGGGTTTTATACTCGTGGAACTATCAGTACACCCAGCCAGCTCCAGAAGACCGCCCACCATCACCAGTTTGTTTCTCCTATGATCCCTATGGTGTAGGTACATCGTCTGTAGGTGCACATCAGACTTTTTAGGAAGGATGCCGATTTGACACTGCCAGATTCTACTATACCCCACAGTATCGTGCGGAAGATGAAGCATTCTACCGATGCATCGACAACTCCCTCCAGACCATCCAAGAAGGCATGGCGTAGAACAACCGGAGGTGGGATGAACAGTAGGCATGGAACTAGGCTACCACCAACACCTTGAGATAGATGAGAATGACCCAAGAGCAAGAGGATGAGAACCTTGTAGCCATCATGGGCTTGGATGCTGATGAGAAGCAAGGCGCAACTCACCTCATATTATCCAATCTTAGACCTGCACTCATCATTTTGGAAGACACCATCTTGCATGTCAGCAGTAAAGATGACAAGGATGAGAGGATGCCACTATAGCTTGACATCCATCCTTATGTCAACAAACATCAACCAATGGTGAGCTGCTGACTAAGTCTAGAAAGATCTTGAACAACCTTGGTTGCAAGATGATATCCTCAAGCCATTGGAGACGAAGCTTTCATGCAAGTACCAATGAGGTTCTTTCTTTGATCACAAGAAAGCTGGCGTATCATTAACAAACTCATCGCCATGCCACTAGAAGACAAAGACCATCAAGGTGGAACTCAAGTATGCATCTCCAATGAACATCATTTCATCAACCAAGACTCATCAAAAATCAAGAAAGGTTGATGAAAGAAGATCATGCACCCATCTGCATCCTCTTCTCCAAGATCATATAGTGTGGAGAGAAGATGAATGCAAGGGAGGAATCTTGCTCAATGGACTAAAAAATCATGAGTCCCCACGACAGTTGAAGATTGGAGAACAAAGGATGAACAATGTCTAAAGACATGGAGTTGCAATACACTCTGATGCTTCAACCTTCACACTTGACTTCAAGTGTTGAGTGCCAGCGAGGTTCGAGCTTGTGGGAGGAAGGTCAATGACTCCTCTAAAGATGACCCAACAATTCTCTTCCTCCTCTGAAGCTCTCGTCGCTCTGACACACTAGTGTGAGTAAGTGCCCTATGCTAATGAAAATTTTTAAACCAACTTTTCTGTAGCATAGAAAGTGACCTTTAGCTTTATGACAACTCTACCCATGTTATTGTTTGTACATTCCTTCAGGTATGTGTTGTCCAGTAATCCTCTATAGAGAAAGAAATAATGAGTAAAGCAAAAGGTTAAGACTAAAAAAACAAAAGAAGAAGAGGAAGGTCAAAGTGAGAGTTCAGCTAAGCAGGGCAAACTTCAAGAAAAAGGAAAAGATGACCAAGGCATCTATCCTTCATCACATGGTGTCATCGTGCTCCAATAATGAAGGTAACATCTTAAGGTAAGTGGTCATTATTAAAAAAAACCTTCCTTGACTATGGTATTCACATAAAAGAACAACCATGCTTGAGTTACAACTTGCTTGATTCAATCTAACTCAACATGTCTTGTTCTAAAGCTTGTTCATAACACCAATCTCTTAATCTCATGGTCATAATCTAATGAGCTAAAATGTTGCATCTCTAGGAGATGATTATTTTAATCATGAAAATATGGGATACATAATGTAAGGTTGACAATTCTTCCATTGGTTAAAGCTATTCACTCTTTCTATTAAAAGTGTTTGAATGCAACATTCATGCTCTCTTTTGATCATGCCACCCATGATTTAAGACTACTCAATACATGTAATATCATATCATGTTCAATGTGCCTAAGGCTAGAGAAGAACAAAAAAAAGAGATATGGTTCTGTTGGTGTTTTTCCACCAATAGAGCCCATACACTTGATCTCTGCCTTGTCTTTATGAGCAGGACACATTTTGAACAAAACACGGAGGAGTCAATCCTCCAAATCCTACAAGTGATAGTACTCCACCTACAGACATGCACACTAAGAAAGATGCTGTCAGCTTCCACAGATAGTGCTTCACTTCAACTTGCTGGTAGAATAAAGGACATGTGTGACATCAAACAAAGAGGAGCAAGCTATCAAGGTTTCCACCTTAGGGCCAGATAATGCACCTAAGGAATAAACATGGTAAGAAGTCCTATTCAAAGGACTTAAATCACCGAACCCTCATCGAGAGGTAAACTCGATAGTTATTTATATTTCCTTTTTCAGCATTGCATAAGTTTTTCTATTAGCATGTTTACTTTCCCACATTAGCATAATCAGCTCATGTTGCATATCTACTTTACTACATCTACATTAGAAAAGAAAATAAAAATGGCATGCATCACATAAAAATATTGAAGCTCCATGCTAATAAATTTGTGGCATAAAACCCATAAGTATATTTGCTATGGTGGCATAAAAATAAAAATATTGCATTCATCATATTTATAATTTCTTTGTATGGCATACTGAAATGAAAATACCAAAAAAATATACTAAGATCCCGCTACATTGAAAACATATTA
>DXKC01003472.1:0-10994 GCA_031170775.1 Cymbopogon citratus
GGCTCAAGCATTGTCCTTTGTTATCTCCTTCACTTTCCTAGAACTGGATGTTGTGCTGCAAGCAGGGAGCAGCATATGACATTCCTGGAATTGGATGTGCTGCTGCAAGCAGGGAGCAGAATATGACATGTGTATGGTATACTAAAACACCATAGATTCTGGTTATGGACAGGGGTTGCTATATTCTCTGCTCCTAGGACCTTAGGTCCTATCTAGCTCGAGAACATGGACAATTGGGGCAGACTAAACAGAGTGCACTCATCAAGCTAGCTAAGGACCTTAAATACTAAAATAGACTACATCTTAGATGGCGGGGGTGGATTTTTTTTATATATCTTACTAATATTATTACTTGCATAATTATATCCACACCGGTTGAAACAGGGTGAAAAATAACACATATTGATGCATATTTCCGAAATCCCAATCTTTTTACCCCCACCAATGTCATTGCATATTTCCAATATTCCACTCTTCTTACACTTCCTACCTACCAATAGCATTGTCTCCAGAAATTAAATTAGGATAGTCTTACCAAACCACATCTCAGCCCTCTTTGGATTATAGGGTAAATAAAGGAAAAAAGAGTTCAGTTACTATAGCGCCCTGCAGTTCAAAGAATCATTTGAATGAAAAAAGAATAGGAAACTTACCTTTGCATTTGATTCTAGACAAAAATCACAGAAAAGAACATCAATTAAAACCTCATTGTTTTCTTGTTTTGGTATAAAAAATGCAACTCATCCAAACAGCTATTACAACAAAATTCCTATGTTTCAAAATTCCTTCCTTTCATTCCTCTATTTTGCATATGCATTCCTCCTACCCTATTCGTGCATTTGGGCCTTAACGAGTAAAAATTCAAGCGGATTTTTTTTTTCAATCAAACATCATACATGTGCAGACAACAGTAGCAATTGAGACACTCCTAAAGCTCTCCATACAATGATACAACAACAATCATAACAATTTAAACTTTTCACTTATTTTTACATGGATCAGGAGTGGGCAGAGATGCTTACATCAATTTTACATTGTTCCTAGTTGGCACAAGAAGCCATCCAGAATCTTTGCTAAGAGTACAGCTTCTGGACTGATGCTGAGCCCAGTATTGAAAGTACCGTAGCACACATTCAGCAGACAGCTCCATGCAATGCTTATTTATTACAACCGAAGCCTTCGTGCCAGGGCATGTTGAAACAATAACCACCTGAGGCTGAGCTTCAGACCAAATTTACAGATTTATCTTCCAGGACGGATGAGGCAACATCAACTGTAGCTGTAGCAGGTGCCATGGTTTACCAGCAATAGGCTCCTTGACATCCATATGTACATTGATCATGGCAGAGTCATCAAACTCTGCACTGCATTTCTTGTAGGAGCCTGGCCAAAGGGGCATCATGATATCAAATACGATTCTTCTTGTGCAGGGAGCAAATGCCAACTATAGGTAATAACTCTACAGAATCAGTCAACATCTTGGTCTATATAAAGTTTCCTTATCTTGTGGCTAGTTAATTTGCATGACATTTTATAAAGAATAATTGTGCCTTCAAGACTAGGGATCAAGTGAGAGAACTGTAAGCGAATTTTACAAAGCCCATCTCAGGCATCAATAATAATAAGATTCTGTTGGTGCTAGACCTCACCAGCAAGTATAACTACACCTTTGCAATCCATGTACTTGTCTACCAGAATCTCAATGTTTGCATAGTTTCTGAAATTCATCTGTTTGCAGATTTTCCTAGTGTGAAAAGATGTTTGTCCCCATATATCCAAGCATGTAGGAGTAGCCATTCTTGCTCCAGCCATATTGTATGATGAGATGTGGCAGAACAAAACATAAAACAGGGAACATTTCCATATCTAATCTGTAAATTTCATTTATTTGGATTTTAGCCTGCAACCCAAGCATATGTCGGAGCAGCCATTCTTGCTCCAGCCATGTTGCATGATGAGATGTGGCAGAACAGAACATAAAACAGGGAACATTTCCATATCTAATCTGTACCATTTATTTGGATTTTAGCCTGCAAGACATAAACTATGTTACTACATGTGAGGCCTATTGCTAGCCAGTAGTTTAATTATCAGGTCAAAAAATGTCACAGGAACCTGTGATGCAGGCAGCAATAACCAACATACATGGCAGCAGTTAGTGCATTGCAGGTATGATCATAGAGGGACAGGGGTACTGCATGAATTAAGGAGTCCTTTATCAACAAAAATATACATTAACAGAATCTCACTATCTGTAAGCAGAAACAAATTGTTCCAATTCCAGAATTGAAAATCGAGGTACCAAAATTTGGTGGGCCTCAGCTCATTTTTGTTCTGGTGGACATTTTGCAGAGGCACAAACATCATTATTATTTAGTTTAAAAAAGAATCAATCTACTAGTCAAAAACAAGTATTTCAGCTAATGAAAGAACTTTGTTTTTTTGTGATCCATATATTATTCCAATTTGATTATTGCAATTTCCGTGTGTACTAATCAGCAACCCTACATCTGTTTAATATTTAAAACACAATCCAGGAAGAAGCACATGGAAAGAGTTTGGGAAAATTACTTTTTGGCATATCTGACATGACAATTTACAAAATTAACATACACATCAATGTCTGTATCCAATAATATCTTAATGAGGAAGTCTAGCATACCAAAGGGAATAAAGAAATCTCATGGGGAATAGATACAAGCAGAATATGAAAAGGTTGACCAATTTTGAACTTTGGGTTAAGATTGCAACTTCTCTAAACTGCATTGGCTAAATACATGGAAACCCCAAATAGGCCATTTTTCCTTACAAGCATTAAATGGCAGCACAACCATAGGCAACAACTGCAAATGGGAGTAATCAGGTGCAGATTATAACAGAATCACCTATAAAACTTGACACTGAAAAAAAATATTATTTAAAGCAAGCAGCAAAAAACAAACATGAAGAAATTTCAGTGGAGGTAGTTAATACATTAAGACAGCATGTTCTTTACTATCAAGTTCCTAATAAAAGTAAAAATCACCATACCCCTTGCAATGTAGCACAAACGAATCAGCTTTCTTCATCATCAGTTTGAGTTGCACCTTTCCTTGATTTCCTCCTTGAATGTGGAGATTTCCCTTGAACAGGATAAACCATGCAGATAAGCAAATATAATGTTGAAGTTAAGCAAAGGAAATTAGTACCCATCACAGAGGAGAGAATGAAACAAAAGACTATTCATCCTCTGGCTGTATCATTCATGAAAACATATACAACTAAATCAATATAACTAATAGCATTAACATATGGAACAGAAAACATCATACCAGTATCTACCTTGAAAGATGAAACTGAAACATATAGAAGATAGTTGTGACACATGATACAGCCACCATAACAGTTTGTTCTAACTTCTAAGTTCTAAGGTATCAAAAAACCAACTACGATAGATTAGCTTATACAGTACATGTATGCATCCTCTTATAGTCTTTCTTTTTGTTTTAGTTGACTCATAACAGGTTTATATTCAATTTAGTTGAGGATTGTGGAGAGGTGCAAACAGCATCAATTGCAACATTTTTATAGAGTGCTGTCCCAAGAACTATTTATTCCAAACTACGCTCTAAAGGTAGTAGCAACAAAATTTAGTTGGTCTTAGGGGCATGCCTATATATCGAATCACACTGTCAACCACCAAACCAGGTGATTAGGTAAACCGATTAGTGCTACATGGCTTGGCTTTGCATGTTAATGATAAATGGTCAAGGACATTCAAGAATCAACTGTTTGCCAACCAAGCACCATGGAGACTTGGCATCCTAAACATTGGAAGTCTTGGGACTCCTTGTGCACCAGATAGCAATGTCATGAGTGAAATCCACCAGATAAACTTTTGCAGTGTGTTTAATACTTGGACAATAGTCACCAGTAGAAATGCCAAGACAACTAGCTTCGGGAGCATCATCGCCTAAATGGACCAAGGCTAAATAATATTACCCAAAAATTTTCAATGCCAATATACCCTAGTGATGAGCAGGTGACATGACCTGAATTTTATCCTCTTTGAAGGAATGGTTATCTTATCATCTGTTATGGACGTGGTGGATATTTTAGGATAACTAGGCCTTATGCTTTGCCAAGAGCTTTGAGGGGATAACTAGGCCTTATGCTTTGCCAAGAGCTTGAGAGATTGAGGGGGACTAGAATTGTTTCTTCATAATTCATTCCTTGGTCTCTATTGAGCCTCATGGGCTGACTATAAAGGGTACATAGGAGTAGCACCTCTTGTGACTAGACAATATGGTACTATTACTAATTGCTCTAACATATATAAATAACTAAGATAACTTGGGCCTATTGGGCCGGCGGCAGCCTGTTGGCTGCCCATGACATCTCCCCCACCCTTGGAGACCCAGCTCGCCCTCGAGCTGGATAGTTGACGCAGACCTATTTGACGCGACCTAGGGTTAAGCCTTTTACATCTCGACTTACCATTGAGAATATGAAATAATTTGGAACTAAAATATAAATTTGGATTGCAGCTATGTCCTCCTGGATCCCAAGGAAAGAGCTGAACGGCGGACTTCCAGTTGGATGAAAGGTGAAGGAGGTACCAGCCCGTTCTTATGTTGGGTCTGTCTAGCACCAAGGCAGGTGCCAGAATGAAGGAGACGACCATCTTTGGCCGTGTGGAGGGGCTGCATACCCAGATCTCGACTTCTGCACGGGGTGCAAACATTACAGACGAGACCTGGTGGTTGGACGCGCAGGCTGCGAGTTGTTGCAGCGACGAGCTGATCAGCATGCGGATCGTCCGCACCATCCGGCGGGCAAGGAAACCTCGCCCTGCGGCTTGCAGGCGCACCGCTGCTTACTCCTTCGAGGCTTTTGTTGCCTGAAGAACCTGCGCTCGGCGGCGTGCCAGGAGTCCCCGTGCTGCTGCCTGGAGGCGTATAGCCGCCCGGCGTTCACGGTCCTCCTTGTCCTTCGCCTGGAGACGCTCCCTGAGGCGATCTAGCTGTGTGAGCACATCAGCAAAGATGCGTGAAGTATCGTTGTCGGCAGCAGGGGACACGTGATGGAGTTTGTTGGAGCGTGGGGGTGATCCGAAGCGTAGGTGCAGTAGCTCGGTGAAGCGGCGCCATGTCGGGGTGCCCACATCCTGCTAGACTTGGATGTACCACACCTTAGCACTCTCCTCTAGATGGCGGCCGACCATCCATACCTTCTCTTCTGCCATAATGCGCTAGTGGCTGAAGTATGATTGACACCGGTTAAGGAAGCTCAATGGATTGGTTTTGCCATCATACCGGGGAAAATCCATCGTCTGGAACGTGGGGCGGCGGTCCTGGTGGTGGTCGCCGGTTCCGTGTCGCGCGCCAGAGGCGAACGAATGGGAGACGGTGAGATCGGCGATAGCCTTGGCGTTGGCTTCGATCGATTTCTGCATCAACGCCACAGACTTGGTGAGCGCCTCCATGGAGGCCTTGAGGTCGGCCATGCAGAAGGCGCAGAGGAATTTGCGGCGGCTGCTGGTGGTGGAATAGGCGGCGCGGCGACTGTGGTGGTGGAGGGTCGGGGAGGATCGATGGAGATCTGGATTGATGACTTCTTTTTTTTCGTGAAGATGGAGAGGATTGGTAGCGGCTATGGGAGAATCGGCTGACTCGTGATACCAGATGTTATGGACGTGGTGGATATTTTAGTATAACTAGGCCTTATGCTTTGCCAAGAGCTTGAGGGGATAACTAGGCCTTATGCTTTGCCAAGAGCTTGAGAGATTGAGGGGGACTAGAATTGTTTCTTCATAATTCATTCCTTGGTCTCTATTGAGCCTCATGGGCTGACTATAAAGGGTACATAGGACTAGCACCTCTTGTGACTAGACAATATGGTACTATTACTAATTGCTCTAACATATATAAATAACTAAGATAACTTAGGCCTATTGGGCCGGCGGCAGCCTGTTGGCTGCCCATGACATCATCTAACAATTTACAAATCTACATCCAGGAGAACAGTAAAAGATATTTCTTCTTACTAGAAACAACTGGTGATTGGCCAAAAACTAACACTACATGTGTAACAAAAGAAACAAACATAGAGAATTGCATAGTAATGTAAATTCCATCTGTGCTTTCCCTAATCCACTCAAGAGACTGTCCTCCAGACAAACAAATCTAACTATCCTTTTAATGGCCCATTCTGGATACTCATTATTTTTTAGTTGATTGGGGCCATATATCTTTTGGAAGTCGACAGAAAGCGATGAAGAACAAGAAAAAGAGGCACTAAGCAGGGTTAGCAGTGGCTCCGTCCTAGTGTCTCCCACCCAACCCCAGCTCTGAAGCACTGCTATGGAAAGCAGCACATTCAACCAAAAGATGGTAGGAATGTTGATGGTCGGGTCCTGCTGGTGCTGCCTTCCTTGAGCACAGTTGTGGCTAGCCACAGGTGCTGGAGATAAAATTCAAGACCACCGCCCTGGCCATCAGGCAGCAAGGCCAGCAGTGGTGGGTTCACCATGGCCACACATCGACAACACTGTCAGGTAAACATTCTCATCCTCCAGAATCACACGCCGAGATCGCCATGGCTACCTAGGACGTGGGAAGCCCTCCAGCAGGTAATGAATACAGCAAAGGGAATCCGTTTGAAAGCGCTGCACTTCTGTTCTCATTTCCCAGATCAAACCCACCTCTCCCACCGGGATTGAATCGGTAGGATACCAATTTCCTATCCCAGAGTCTCCTCCTTGTTTCGATGTTTCCAATTCCTCCACAACAATACCCATTCCACTCCACCCCACATATCCCATTATCCAAACGACACCTAAAGCTAATTGGGTGGGTACTAGGAGTAACAGCTCACAAGCAACAGCCGTATATACATAGCAAGGCCAACACGCAGCAATAATCCTCCTACACATCTTATCAAAATACCGTGCAGAGAACGTATGCTATGCAAACTAGGCTCCTGTGCAAACTATACAAACTCTAATCAAGACCACAGAAATCTAGAAGTTTGCCTTTCTGACACAACTATCCTCAGCTGTTTGCTTAAAACAAGGTAGCCATTGTGAAATTCTAAGCACCAGATGACGAACGGGAGTCACCTTCGACGAAGAAAGAGGCCGAGGGCCAGCCGCGTGTGGTGTAGAAGCAAAGCGCCTGCTCCTCCGTCATGGGAGCGTCGAGCTCCACGACTTGGACCGCGCCGCCAACGGCCCCGGCGGACCCCTCGGTGCCCTCGGCCTCAATACGGCCCACGAGCTCGGCGAGGCCGCCGTTGCCCCCGACGGCAGCGATCCGGCCCATGAGCTCGGCGGCGCCGTGCGTGCGCCGCAGCGGGGGCACCCAGAAGGACCCTCCCGGCACGAAGGGGAGCCAGTCGGGCGCGGCGCGCCGCACCATGGCGCCGTGGATGGCCTCCTCCAGGCGCCGGATCCCGACCACCTCGACCGACGGGGACGAGGGAGAGGAGCCGTGGGCCGAGGAGCCGGTGTCTTCCTCGGCGAGGTCGATCTCGATGATCTCGACCTTGGTGGCGAGGCCACGGAGGGAGGCGGATGCGGCGGTGGTGGAGGGGGAGGAGGCGGGGCGGGCTAGGGTCAGGGTTTGCGCAAGGAGGCGGGCCATCGTCGGCGGCGGAGGACGGATGTGGTGGCGGAGACGGGGTCGCCGGGCGAGATTCAGACGGAGGCGGAAGAGACGGGGACCGATGCCGCTACTGTGGTAGTTCGTTCACGTAGTCGCCGCGGACGATGTGGGGCCAGATGTCAACGAGATGTTTCTCACGTGGCCGCACGTGTCACTAGGCATAGATAAACAATGGCCCTGTTTGGATCCCTCTAGCCCGGCTAGAGCTAGAGTTAGTTTCTACCTCTAGCTCTAGCCCAAACTAGCTCTAGCCATTGAGGTGTTTGGATCCAAGGGCTAGTTTCACAATAAATACACTTTTCTAATCATTTGTCTCATTTAAACCATACTTTTATCCGGATCAAGTGTGGCTAGCTCGTGTGCGGGAGATCGACGGGAGTTGGGGGGAGAGAGAAACCGGATCTGGTGTGACGGATAAGGTTGGTGGAGAGCAAACTAGCCCAATAAGCACCCCTTAGAGGGGAGAGTTTTTTTGGGTGGGCTAGAGTGAAAAAACTAGCTCTAGCCCTCCTGTTTGGCTACTTTAGGGCTAGTTTGGCACAAACTAGCCAACTCTAGCTCTAGCCCCTGAATCCAAACAGGGCCCATGTCTGGTTCTTTAGATGAGGAACCAAAAGCTGACTGTCGCCATAAATGAGGGGCCAAAAGTAGACTTTTCTGAAGTTTCAGCATATGGCAGAGTTGTAACTTTCAGGGCGAAATACAACTTTATTGTTGACAACTTTTATCCGATATATAGGCTCAAATATTCATTTAAATTACCACATTGTCAAATCCAAGTTTTTATAATTTTTCGGTATGAAACCTTCGCATGTCATTTAGAGGTCAAAATATTCATTTTAAGTTGGGTTTCGATGTTGTTTTTTTTTCACCTTAGAAATTGACATGGTCTATACCAACATATTGTTTTGTGTGGGCCCGTTGTTACATGGATGGAATAGGGAAACTTTGCACGCTCACGTAGTGATAGACAGCATCACAGCTTAGAATACTACTCCCTCCATTCCAAATTTTAAGTTACTCCAAAAATTTTAAAGAGTCAATGTTTTTTAAGTTTGACTAAATTTATATGATAAGATAATAACAATTAAAATATCAACTAAGTATTATTGAATTCTTCGTTAGCTATATTTTCATGGTATACCTTTCTTATGTTATAAATCTTTGTAAATCTCTTAATAATCTTGGTCAACTTGAAATACTTGTGCCAACTGAACATAGCTCATTTATTTTTGCTCTTTGTGGCGCAACATGTTTCTGCTCCTGTTTTGAAGCGCGTCTGTCATTTTGCCCTCATTTTTTTAACTTTATGATTTTTTTTGAGATTACACAGTACAACGCAAATGTCCAATACATATGCACACTCACCCTATGAACACATGTACAAAATAGGGGCAAATTCACAAAGACCAGGGGTAAAATCGCGATGACTTGCTAGTAAAAGGGCAGTTAAAATAACAGGGATAAAATCACTATTGGATTTGGAGCAGGGGTATAAACACTGAAATCTCATTTTCAAATTATAAGTCGCTTTGACTTTTTTAACACATAGGGCGTGTATAGTTCAGGGGAAAAAACACCTAGGGCGTCGCGCACTATATATGAGCGTGTATAACGATGACCTCGATCGATCGGGTCCCTTCTCCGTGTTGGACTCGGAGAGGCCCTCCGCCTCTCAGTAGTTTTTCTCTAATCGTTCACTTGGCCTATATAAATTGTGCCGACATAAATTTCATTATAAAACATGCAATAATCGTCGCTTGAAAGAAATATAAAAAATTCAGGAATTTTAGCAAGTCCCCTAATTGTTTTTCATGAAAGGATGGATTCAAGAGATGTTGCAGTTGCAACGATTTGTTTTATGATTTGCAGCCATGCATATCGTCTCTCTCCCTTGGGCAGCATGAGTTTTCTACCTTGGGCAGCATGAGGTAGTAGGTTGGTAACGCTCGTTTATGCTCCACCATGACCGAGCCAGGCGATCGCAATGGAACATGGGACAGAAGACCTAGTTCTCAGCCTGCCGCGGAGATAATTTTCTAATCATGAAAGTGGGTCAACACAGCGTACGTGGTGATTCTACATGATACCAAACCTGATTATACTACGAAATAATTAGTAGTATCTAAAAAAAATAACAACTCAGCTAAATAGACGAATAGAAGCGTATAATAATTACTCCTACTCCGCGATTCGGAATTAGGGCTGCAATTTGCTCACCCATGCCTGCCTAATTACCCAAGACGAAATATCCTCTTGACACCATCCGAGAAATCGACGCCCACCTCGGCGTAGCCCCTCTCGTCGTGCTGCCTCAGGCAGTCCTCCTCCAGGTCGATCATCGCATTGATTTGGGCAACACCAGCCACGACAACGGGGTTCGTGAGATGGTGCTCGGGGAGGGGACGACGGGGCCTCCGTGCGGGATACGCCTTGATCGTCTTGACGAAAGACTCGGGCACCCTCTCCTTGGTGATCATAGCCACCGGCGGCGGCTCGGCCTTGATGCGCTCCTCCTTTGGCTCCGCCGGGTCGGTCCCCGCCGCCGGCAAGGTGCCGCCGGTCGTGACCAAGTCGCTGCAGGATGATGCCGCCGGCTTCACCATGCCTCCTGTCCCGGGCGCCTCCTTAATTGTTCCCCAGCTTGGATTCGATCGATCGGGGGTAGCAGTGTTCGATGACGTGCTCTCGTTCGTCGACGTCGACGCCCGTCGGTCGCCGCGCCTTGTCGATGCAACGGCCTAGGGCGTCGCGGCCGCGCGCTATATATGTGCATGAGCATGATCGAGTGCGAGGGGTCCCTGGACTCGGACTCGCTACGTGTCTCACCACGTCAACGTCGTACGCACCATAGGACGCGTCCGGCCGGCCCAACCCTCCAAGCCACCAGTTCAACCAACATCAAGGGCCCCACACGATTTACCTGGCGATCTCCTGCCCGATGAAAGCAACAAAACACAGACGGCACAAAACAATTCTCGTTGAACTCCTGAGTTTCTCGGCATCCAATGAACTCAGGTCAGTCATTACGAATAAGTTAGAATGAAAGTTAAGCGATCCGATTCGTAATTTTTCCTTTCTTTTGCTAAAAATATAAACATTTAAAGCCCATTAAAACTCATATATCAGGCCTTTGAGATTTATTTGAATTTTTTCTTAAAGATTTAGGAAATTATCCATATAAATTCTAACATGACGTACATATAAATATTTCTGTACTTCATAATTGTATATTTAGAAATGGACAATTTAAAAGTAAATTAAGGTTATTATTTTATGTCAAAAAATGTTATTATTTTGTTTTCTACATGCTCAGCAATAGCATATGTTACTTAGGCACATAATTGTAGG
>DXKC01003473.1:0-10831 GCA_031170775.1 Cymbopogon citratus
AAAGATTACTCATCTTTCAAGTACACATCTCCGAGCAATTGTATTGCACGTCATTTCATATAGGAAACAATGATAGTTATCATTAATCCACCATATACAAAGCAACATATTAGTCTAGCACAATTTAAGTCATGGATTTTAGGGTGTACCATTATTTTCCACACAGATCAGGGGAAGCTTGTTCGGCTCCTTTAGCTGTGCTTCCACATGCATGACCACTTGGACATGTTAATCTCCTGTGTAAAAATATTATAGGACACAAGGCTCCATCATGCTGTGCAATCATAAGATGAAAATAAAAATAAGCAACTTGGTCCATTCAACTTCGGTTATCACTCCAAGATAATTTTTGAAGCTAGCGACTCAAGTGAATCATGAACAAAGAAATAGAAAATGCGTGAGATTTTGATACCCAAAACACAGATCAACAGTTCACCGTTGTGTGCTTTACTTTACAGAGTGTATGTTAGTCTGAGTAATAACAGGCAAACAAGAGGATAGTTACTCTCGCCGCATGACTGACGAGATTGATGAGAATCTAGCAGCTGTCGTTGTTCTTCTTGGAATTGGAAGAAAAAAATAGGAAAGGGAATCAGAAGGAAGGAAGGGGAGGGAGCCAGACCTGCCTGTGGGATTGCCGTTGGGGATGGAAGCCGCCATGGAAGAAGTGGGCTGGGAAGAAGGCCGGCTGGCCGGCAGAGGTGAGAGAGATGAACAGGCAAGAGAAGTCTCTCCAGATCAATGGAGGAGGACAGTCACGGGCGATGGCCGATGCAATGGGTTTCGTGAATCTGCCTGAGTCTCCGCCCCTAGTGCTGCGCGAGCCTAGCCGGCCGTTGGCGACTAGCGTGTGCGAGCCAAGCCAAAGCCATTGCCCCACCGCAGGCACACGCGGGCCTGGCAGGCCACCGCCGAAGCAGCTCGATACCCATGGCTGCCTACGTGCGAGCCGGGAGCGTGCATGCTAGAGGCTCTTGGCCCCGCCAGCACCGCCATGAGCGGCCGACCCAGCGCAGGCGCTGAGGGCATGACCACCTGCCAGAGGTGCGCAGACGAGCTCCAACCAGCCACCGCCACCACCGGCCAACCCTAACGCCTCGTGTTCCTTTCCCTGCTGTGTCTGAAAGAAGGTGGAGGATAGAGAGTGGGGAAAAGAAATGAGAGTGGATCTTAGGGTTAGGTTTTTAACCCATCCTATTTATACATCAAGATGTACATTTGATACATAGGCCATTTTTAACCCAAGTTTGGTCTACTCATCAAGATGCACATTTGATACATAGGCCATTTTTGCATTTGACAAAGTGTTAGAAAAGTGTAGTTCTAAATCCACAAGTCTCACATATAGTTTTATAAATTGTGTGTGAGATAGAAGATTTTGTAATAGTGTTTAGTAACACTTTCTCAAATGCAGAAAAGACCTATGTATCAAATGTTGATCTTGATGAGTTATGCAAACATGGTATTCAAAAGTTTTTCATTTGAGGTCATTTAGTGCCGATTGACAAAGTTTGACCAAGTCAAATCTTGGATTTTTAAAACATGTGACTAGTGTTTGCCAACACGTTCTCAAATGCAAAAACGACCTATGTATCAAATATAGATCTTGATGAGTCGTACAAACTTGGTATTTAAAGGTTTTCCATTTGAGACCATTTAGTGGCTCATTTGGCCAAATTTGACCAAGTCAAACCTAGGATTTCAAAAAAAAGAGGCTTTGACTATAGTTTTTGAAGCCCTAAAATGTCTTAAGTAGAAAAGTCATCAATAGCAAGTTTGTTAAACTCATCGAGGTCTATATTTGTTGTAATGGTCAACTTTTCATTTGACAAAGTTTGAACGATTCAAATTTTGAATTTTAAATTTTTCACCGCTAGAGACCACGTTTCGAAGCCCGAAATGGTCTCAAACCAAAAAGTCACGAAAACCTAGTTTGGTCTACTCATCAAGATGTACATTTGATACATAGTCTATTTTTGCATTTGACAAAGTGTTAGGAAAGTGTATTTAAATAGGACAAATAATTCAAAAATAACACAGAAGTTTGACTGCCCAAAAAGTTTGCTTACCCCAGTGGTTTGCTCGTTCCGTGCTTTGTGGAAGGTTGTAGGTTCGATCCCTACATGCCACACTTAGTTAGCTATTTTATTTTTTTTGGTAAAATCATGAATAAATATCGTAATTAGACAAAATAATCCGAACATTAGCAGAAAAGATTACTGATCCTAGTGGTTTGCTCGCAACCTTTTGTGTCGAAGGTTGCTAGTTCGATCCTTACATGCCACACATATTTGGATTAGCTTTTTCTTTTTTTGGTAAAATCACAAATCAATATTAATCTGAATAAATAATTCAAAAAATAGCAGAACAGATTGCTTACCCTGGTGGTACGCTCACTAGTTGTTGTGTCAAAGGTTGCAGGTTCGACCCCTGCGTCCTTCACCTTTTGCTTTTTCATTCTTTTTGATATATATACATGTATGTAAAGCTCTATTTAATTTATTAAATGTTTGATATATTGTAAAATGCATAACTATGATTCCACTTATGTTAGTGTAGTTTTGGTATGATCCTACCATGAAAAATATGTATCATGTGCTATAAATAGCCAATTTGTCATTTTTGCTATGTATATATGGAATCTATTCATGATGATTTTTATTCAATGTTCTTATGCTACTATGGTTGTGAGAAAATGGTAAATCCATTGTTTGAAACTTTTCATTGTACAAAGTGGAGATATAAACAAAAAATAAATTTATAAATTAAAATGAAAAAAAGAAAGGAAAAAAGAAAAAAGTCTCTCAACCCTGCTCTCTTAGGCCCGGCCTGGCTCCTCCACTCATGCCCCTCTTCTTTTTCATCTGGGCCGAGGCCTAGCTTTAGGCCCAACAGACATGGTCAACGGTCCACTTCTACTAGGGTATTTTACGACATCGAGGGGCCGTTATATTTGATAAAACATTTAGTGACGGCCTACTTCATCATATAAAATCTATATGAACCGTCATAAATTCAAAACCATCAAATGGCTCCGGGCGCCACACAATTTGTGACTAAATTTGCTGCCCTTATGTGACAAAAAACCAAGTCATCATAAAAAAATCTTTCTCCAATCAATTTATGATGACACATAATTTTACGTCATATTATGATACATTATATGATAAAATCAGGCCCCGTCACGAAGAATTTTGTCATAAAAAGATAGATTTCTTGTAGTGTGGTTTGGAGACTTGATCCCATAGATACAACTAGAAGGAGACACCGACAGGCCCGGCTTCCTCCACTTCTATCTCCACCCTATACTCTCTCAATCTCTCTTGTTGCTAATTCCTAGCTAATTCTCTCTAGAAAATATGAATTATACAATAAGCTCTGAGAATTCTCTTCATCCAAGGGCAGGGGGCCTTGTTTATATAGCCCTATAGAATGCATCATAGCCCTTGGATCAAACTGACTTAAACATATAGTGGAGATTGATCCTCAAGGTCGGTGGAGGCAGGATCCGTGAGGTGGAGCCTCATTGGTCCACCTAGGCAGGCGGGCGCCGGCCCCACCTAGCGGGCGCCAGGTCACCTGGCCAGCCTGGCCCCTCCTTCGGTCGAGTGTCTTCTCGAACCTTCTAGATTACAGAAAAGTTGGTGTTCGGTCTTTTCTCTCTATTTAAACCTGATATGTGGGGCTTTCTTGATTATTTTCAGCTGTCACCCTGTAGAAATAGATATTCACCAAAACTCATGGAATTCTGTTAGTCATAACCCTATTTTTACTAGGTGTTTGCATATGAGTCATTTTCCATATTAAGTTGATGGTAAAAATTAAGAGTTATCTATCGTCAACAGCTGCTCGACGGTGAAATTCTGTTAGTCAACAGCTACTGACTCACTAGCATTGGATTGAGGCAGACGATTGCATAGTCCTCGTGCTCCCTCATGGACTCCCTGCCAAGGGACATGCACCCACGCGCTGGCCGGTTCCATCCAAGCTCTACCGTCAACCCGGCTACCAGGAACGGCCGCGGGTCGACAGTGAAGTTCACCATTGCGCCGACACCAGAGGCGGGTGCGTTCACGGCGGCGGTGGCGTTGGAAGTGGGGTTTTCTAGGAATGCTTGTTTTGGGGGTGGATGCAATGTGGAGATGATTTGTTTTGGAAAAAAGGAAGGCGAAGGGTCCGGTTGTTTCAGCCGATTTTCCACCTAAGAGAGATAATCTTGTTGTCGTGATAATAAGTGGCAGGTTTTTGTTTGGTATGCACACAAATTGAGGACACAATCAATCATGATTGCACTATTGCTGTTGGGCGGTGCCGATGCTCTGACAGGCCTCCATTCGATCCTAGGCTTGACCTTGGCCTTTACAGCCTTGGGCATTCATTTCTGTATAGGCTTGGGCTTCTATTCGTAGAATCTCTTGATGTGCCCAAGCTTGAAACATCTAGTGCATCTAATCTATGAGTGACAGGCCCATTTTAAATGGCCTAGGTCAAGGCAACGGAAACACTAAGCAAGCCGAGATTGGAGGAGAAATACAGAATTCAAATTTGAAATTGGCTCGACCACTGATCCCGCCTTGGAAGGAAGCGTGTTCTTTGCGATCTCTTGAACTTTCACCATGGGGTGGGGAGAGAAAATTAGACATCGAGGGGGATCTTGATCAATTCTACTGGAGAATGCCCCGAAGCTAATCATGGGGGACTGTCTGATAGGAGATTTGGGGATGAGAGTCTAAGCTATTGGCTTAGCAAAATGATCTTTCTTCTGACTCTTCTTTTTTTCCTTGCGCTTAGCGAATTTTGAAAGGACCTTTTCCATTCCTTCTCCTATTCAATCTCCCAGGCTCTCTTCTCACGTTCCCAGCAGGGAGTACCATTATTCTAGAGGTGGAAATAGGCATCAAAACTGTTGGTGATCACCTGTTTGAGTTTATAGATGTGAAACCCCACGACTTTAGAGAAAACCAAAAAACAAAAGTGGTTGTTGCTAAGAAATTTGACATGGAATCCACTAGCTTGACCACCCAAACAAGATTGCAATGCAAGAGAGACTGAATCCTCCATGAGGCAAAACAAAAATCTTCTAAATGTGACCAGGAGGAAGAAAGAACCATCCGGATTAGGAGTTGGGTGGTGTACCGGCAATTTGAAGAGATGACGGATCTCGTCCTGGAATTCCAGGCCACAATCAAACTCTAGGTGGGTAGACAGATCCGAAGTGGATCCCATGGCTGCTAGCGGGGGCTTCCTCACAGTCAACGTCGGGCTTCATGGTTGACAACGGCGATGGCGAGTGGTGGAGTCGTCGGGGAGAGGGGTGGGGGTTCACTATCCTTGTTTGAGAATGACCTTTGTTCCTCACAAGAATTTCATGGTTGAACTCTGACAACTTGGAGTGAGAGTCTTCCTTTGAGTTCATGACTGAAACCTTGAGATGGTCTCCTATTGGGTTCTTCTGAGTTTCTCTTCTTCTGAAAGTGAGTGCAATTTTTGTGTCAAAAATTACACTCACTAAGTGTAGCCCCTGAGCTGGAGGGTCAATTTTGGAATTTTTATTTTGTCTTCTCTTGGTTGGTATCCTGCAGCCTCCGTGCCTTTCCTGAGTTCTTTTAAAAAAGGAACTTGGGTAAGGGTCTTGGTGTTCTTGGGTGTTCTAGTTGTCCTGGTTCTGTATTTGTTGGTCTTGGATATTCTCTAGAATATTCTTCTCTTTGTCGTTTTGCTTCCTTTTGGGGTTGTACTGTTTCACTTTTGATCGTGTTGTCACTCGATTCCTGGCTCTGTCTGCTGCTTTTACTGCCTCATGCTTGCTGAGTCATTCTGTGTGTAGTGAGTCATCTTTCCCTTGTTTTCTATGTAGCATTGAATAAGTACTATTGATTCACATGTTCATCTTTTTCTGGATTCTTTTTCTTCGTGGACTTGGTTCGTGTGCACCGACTTTCTTCTATAAAAGCCCTTGGGTGGTGGTCTTTGTTCCTCGTCCCTTGCAATCTTTGTGAGGCAGTGTATGGGTGCGAGCTTTCCTTGTGAGCCTTGGAGTGTGTTCCTATAGTTTCTGTCTTGAAATCTTAGCCATATGTTGCCTACTCTTGATATTTGGCGAGCTCTCTGGTGAGCCCCCGAGAATAATCTTGCTGCTTTCGTAATTCTTGCCTTGCGAATGGTGTAGGTTTTGAGATAGGGATAGTAGGCTAGTCTTCAGGTGATATCTATTGACACGTGAATGTAGCATCAACACACTGATGTGAGGCCCGAGAGAACCAAAGATTAAGCAGGAGGCTCCAAGATTCTCAAGACCTCGTGGCAATGCCGATTAACCGGAAGCATGCCAGCCAATTTGACCTACAATTGATGAGGAGATAAACGAGATCAAATTGTGAGCCTGCCGGTATGATTCTAGACAGTTCCAAGATGTGTGGCTAAATAATAGCCAATGATATGAGGAAACTAACTAAACAGTTAGCTCCATGTAGTGTAATCGCAAAAGAGATAAAGATATAAACATAACAAGCTATAAAGAAGCATAATTCATGATGTATTTTACTTAGCCAATTATATTCAATCTATATCAATTATGAGCTGATAGCATGCAAGCAACAGTATCAAATAGACGAATCTAGCCGATCGTCGATACAAGCAGACTATTCATGTAAGCATAATTGGATCGGCTAGGTAGCCGATACAAGGCCCATGAAGCAGGAATAAAACATGTTTCAAAGTAAATAAGCAGATCGACCAACCTAGATTGATCTCAAAAACCTATTTAAACTAAGGAACCTTTAAACCCACAATATGTAATGATCAAGATTAGATAGAGATTGGCCGATAAAAGCACGATTCAAGCCTATAATAGATCTAGACATGATAATCACTTGAATTTAACAAGATAAGGCCAAATCCATTAATCTTAGACCGAGCAGTGATATTGTTACAATACATAAATCATTATAAACAAACAATATCGATAACTTAATGAATCTATTAGTTTGCCAAAGCAAATAGAGCTGATAACTAGATCAATCACATAGATTCAGAGATCGGACAAGCCATTGCAGCCTGAACCATGAGACAGCTCAAAAGGATAACTTGCAATAGTAATTAGATAAGTAGGAAGCCGCTCTCCAAGGATAATCAATCAACCTATCTAACGTTCTTGCTGCAATATACACAAATAAGCAAGAAGCCGCTCTCCACATACAATCAATCAACCTACTTTTGAATACTACGGGGTTTTGACAATACTTACAAGCAAACAGGAAGTCGCTCTCCATGGACAATCAATCAGCCTGCTTGAAGGTCTCGTTGAATCTACGTTAAGTTATTCCTACTCCTACTCCTAGGGTTTGTGGCATGATAGTCGGTTGTGTATTGATCATGATGATGATTATTACAATGGCCGGAGCTTTATATTTATAGCCCAGGCGAATATGAGTTCTGATCTGAAATCACTAGAAACTAGCAAACTATGGTAAATATGATAACTTGGACTCTAATCTTTCCCTTCTGGTGGAATCCGACGTGTCTTCCCTTCTTTGCCGAACTAGCAAACTGTGGTAAATATGATAAATTGGACTCTAATCTTTCCCTTCTGGTGGAATCCGATGTGTCTTCCCTTCTTAGCCGACCCGAATGTGGTCTCTTCCCAAATCTATGTTTTAGCTGATATGTTTGTCACGATGTTAATTTGGCTTTCTTTTCTTCTAGTCAACTTCTGCCACATCAGCCTTAATTCGTTTAACACCTGGTCCCATATACGATAATCCTCTTACCAAATTTTGGTGTCAACAATATCAACCTAAGAAGGGAACTGAGGCAAATGGTGTAGGGTTTGAGATGCTGGTTAGTTGGTAACCGCTGCTTGGTCTTCAAGCATTCAACCCTCAGCCTTCTTCCTCGTGGAGTTGAGCAGTACGTGTTTGTGGTTGATACCAGTATCTTGACTAGTCTTTCTCACCTGGTTTGCTCTGTGCGGTGTCGTTTGACGTGGTTTGGTGCAAATTGACATGTGTTGAGGATGGTTCCTGAGTTGAAGGACCGGTAACGGTGACCAGAGGGGGGTTAATGGGAGCCTCAAATTTTTCTACTCTAAAAAGAATGAAATGGAGGTCCTTGGCTCAAATCACCTTGCCCCATGTTGACACCTCTTAATGTCACCATTAACCCATCAACTAATGCATAAAAAGATTGAAAATGAATTATAAAGCATAGTTGTAGGGTTTGATCCTAATGAGTTCCATGAATTTTGGTGTTTTTACTTGTTTTGTAGGATAATCAATATTTTCTATCTAAAAGTACCTCAAATGATGAATCTAACCACACCATTATGAAGAGCTCATTGAGACAATCGAGACGGACCTATGATTCACTATAAATAGAATCCCAACGAGAGAGACCGTGTTGGTTACAACTTTGAATCCTCTAGAAGATATTGGAGTCATCGCCAAGCAAAGAGTTTTAAGGACTAACCTAACAAATTCCACAGCTTTGGTGAATTGTGATTTTTTAGGGACTTAACAGAATATGCTAGAAAGAGTAGAAGCCAAGGAATCATACCAAATCAAGTCAAATCTCCACAAAAGTCATAAAAGAATCTTCTAGAAGACACCAGAGAACACCAGACCGAAGGGGAAGGCCAACTGGCACAGGGCCAGGTCGGCCGACTTCCCCCTAGGTCAGTCAACCTAGGTGGGCCCCACCTATCAGAGATCTTCCTCTCACATCTCTCCACCGCCATTGAGAAGCCATCTAAGCCATCGATTCAAGTTGGTTTGATCCAAGGGTCACGGTTCACCTCTTCGGACTATATAAGCAGCGGCAGACTCCCCATAAAGCAATCCTTAATCCTCATTCATTAGACAATTATTCAGAGTTTCTCCAAGGATCAGAGCCTCTAATCAAGTAGAAGACTAGTACCCTCTAGTTAGGCCTAGATCTAGTCTTGTTTAGAACTAGAAGAGAGAGAGGAAGAGGATTAGAAGAAGGATGGCCTGTCAGATCTTCTTCAACATCTTGTACCTATGGATTCAAGTTGTTCATGCTCAAGAGTCCTCGATTTCTTTGGTGATCAACTTCTATTTGTTAGTAAGTAACACTGTTCTTATCATTCTCTGGTTTGCAACTCTTTTGAGTACTTTAATTCTAGTAGCTCTTGGGTTAAAGGAGTAGTCTTAGTGTAAGCGTAGTGCTTAGACTTGATTGCTTGTGAATGTACCCTATAATCCGGATCGGTGGTGGCTCGCAAAGGTGACTCTTATAGCTTCGTTGAATCCTCTGTAGTCTACCTCCTGTTTATAGGCTGATCAGGAGAATAGTTGCCTGGGAACCCCTCATACTCTGGATATGAGCTCCTATCGCGACACCCCAGTAGAACCCTAATTGCATAGGTTACTAATAATAAGAACTAGATAGCCTTTGATTATCCCCTCAATCTTTTGGAACTCCTTGATTGTGCTCAGGGGTCTTCAGCCTAAAGACTTAAGAGTTTATTCATACCATTCTCTAGGGTTCGATACTAAAACTAGGTCTTCCCGGTGAAGTGTTACAACGGTATTGAATTATCTGTGCGCTTGCGGATAAACTAGAGTGTGCATAATTTATACCAACATCCCAAAAACAAGACAGCACCTAATAGAAAAGTATCAAATGGAAACAGAAACCTATAGGAACTGATGGTGTGAGAAACAGAGTCCAAAAACACAAATTCCCACTCAAACAGCAACTAGCCTAGATCAGTTGGCCTAGCCAGTTGGCCCAATTGGCCTAGTCGGCTAGGTCGGATTAGCCGAGTGCTGGGGCCGGCTTAGCTGCTTTGGCTGCCTCATAGGGGGCAGTCGGCTTAGCTAATAGGCAGAGCTGGCCTAGCAAACTAAGCCGGCTTAGCCGAGTCACAGAACCGGCCTGGCCGGTTCATGCGTGTCCAGCACCGGGCAAGATCCAAAAATCCTATATCTTCTACAAATCAGATCCAATTGCAACCAAATTTTGACAGTAGGTTTCTGATGCAATTGGGGAGCTATCTCTAAGAGATTATCGCTCAGATCGGAGTAAATCAAGAGAAATCATAAAAGGAGAGAAAAGTGGATCTTGGAAGACCTAAAGCAAGAAATCAACGGGTCTTCGATATCATAAGGTTTTAGAGCAATTCCTGTGGTGGAAAGCCTCTACTCACTTTATAGATCAAGTCAGCATAAAAGATTCAAATCAAAAAGCTCTAAAAATGAGGAAATCACAAATTTCGTAGAGGGGCAAATGATGAACTCGTGAAGAACACTAAGAATATGATTCAATCGCAAACTCTAGCCATGATTCCAAAAGCCTAGAGGGCACGCGCACACTAAGGGGTGCACTTCCTATGAACAAAGGGAATAAGTAAGATTGTAGCCTCTCTCTAGCAATCCATGAGGAGGAGATGAAAACCTAGCCACTAGAAAGAGAAAACACAAAATAGGAGAGGTGAGATGGAGAGGGGGGACTCCACCTCTATTTAAGTGGTGCATTTGGACATCCTCAAAATGCCCTTGAGATAACAAGAGCTAAACTAAATCACCCAAGGCCATTCTAGGCCAACTCTTGATAACTTGATCCAACGGCCACCGCGTCTTCTCATCGGTAGCCTTGCATCCATGCAATCTCCCGATGCCACCACGTGCCGTCCGTCCATGCCAGAACTGACCTGGTTTTAAGGCCCAAACCCACGAAACCCACCACCGCGAGTAGCATGCCACACATACGTCCACCACCGATGGTTTTGTGATGAAACCACCAAACCGTCATTGATGGTTTTGAGGCCAATCCACCAAACCGCCACGAGTAGCGTGCCACACACGCATCC
>DXKC01003477.1:0-11429 GCA_031170775.1 Cymbopogon citratus
AGGGAGGCCGGCCGCACGGGCGGCGCCGGGTTCTCCGCCGCCGACCGGGCATACCTTGGCAGGCAGCACGTCCCCACCAAGGGGCCCTGGGGCGTCGATGACGTGGACAGCGAGGCCTATGTCTCGCAGTTCTCTGCTGATGGGTCGCTGCTCATCGCTGGGTTTCGGGTAGGTGGTTTGGTTGGTTTTGCTGATGATACAGAAGTGTTGTGTGGTGGCTGACGATTCTTTTTCTGTGTGAAAAAATGTGATGGGATTGTAAGGGAAGCCGCATCAGAGTCTACAACGCCGAGAAAGGGTGGAAGGTTCAGAAGGATATAAGCTGCAGAATGGTGCACTGGACGATTTCAGATATTGCTCTCTCACCTGACCAACGATTCCTTGTAAGCATCTTGAGCACCAAATGGACCTCTTATTGCTATTCTGGGGGGGCACATTTTGCACTGTGTTTGATCCGACTATAAGATACCTATTTTGATGCAACCTCTATCAGTCTACCATGTTAAATTTCCGAAAAGTTTCCTCTAAAGCATAATTTTGGTATCAAAATTACAGGGCTTCAGCCTTCCACAAATTTAATGGTCTTTGTGTGTGACTGAGTTGGACTTCAATTTTACAATATGTTCAGTTCAGCCTCTTGTGGTCTATTTTGTTTGTATACAAAGTGTGTTGTTAACTTCACCAAATCGCGTCTCATGTTTGGCATGCCTAGCTTTTTCATCGAGCACATCTGATCACTTTGCAGGCCTATGCAAGTTTGTCGCCTACTGTTCATATTGTGAATGTGCACAGTGCTGGAAAGGAATCACATGCTAATATTACTGTATGCTCTTTTCCCAAACCTTTTTGATCTCTTGTCATCTATTAAAAACCTTCAGCTTCATGCAGGTGCTGCGTTCTTAAAACATTACTGATGTGCTTGTAATCCATGTTCGGCAGGAAATTCATGAGGGGTTGGATTTAACTGGTGGTGATGAGGATGAGGACTTTGGAATATTTTCTGTTAAATTCTCAAAAGATGGTAAAGAAATTGTTGTTGGGAACAATGAAAGGTCAATATATGTTTATGACCTTGCAGCAAATAAAGTGTCAGCCCGCATCCGTGCTCATAAAGTATGTAACCATCTGATTAACACTATCTCTTTTTTTCTCGAAAAACACAGGAGAACACCATCTTATTTGATATGCATTGTTATGTTTTTTCTCACGTCAGATGGGAAAAACAATTAGTCGTGTCTAATTTTATATTTTTATCAACTATGCACAAAATGCCAATACAAACAGCTACTCCATTGCAGTGCTTCATCATAGAAGCGTAGTGTCTGGTGGCTCCCCTGAATAATTCCATAGAGTCAATTGGAAGTACTCTCCAATGATGGCATACAATGTTAACGCCTTATGCAAGAGAGTGATTGCACACTTCAGAAGGACATATAATAGGATGAAGTGAAACAAAACTAGTTTCAAGTGGAGTCAATTTATGTAGACTAGAGAACAGCAAGCCACAGTCATTGTTCAATCACAGCTTAATCATTCAATAGATTACCTTTAAGACAGTTTTTTTCTAACTTCATGGTGTGGTTGAAACTTGTGAAAACTGGGAAGTACATAGCTCATATTGCTTATGATGGAAAAGCCACAGACATGCTTCAGTTGGGTGGTATAAATTCATGATACGGTTTAATTTCATAGGATTATAATGGCAGTTTTGTGATCATTTATTTTCCATTTAGGCTGATGTCAATGCTGTTACCTTTGCTGATGAAACTGGAAATGTGTTGTACTCTGGAAGTGATGATAGCTTCTGTAAGGTTAGTATTATCTGAATCTGATTGTTTCTTATTCCTTTTTGCTTTCCTTGTTCTTACTTCATTAGAATCATCTGTTTCATCTAATAGATCATAGGTTAGTATTGTCTGAATGTTTCTTATTCCTATTTTTTTTCCTTTCCTTGGTCTTACTTCATTAGAATCATCAGTTTCATCTAATAGATCATACAACTACCACAAAATCTCTGTATGATACATATAATTAGGCCTCAATATGTGATAGGTAAAACATTGCTTTATGGTATGGCTATGAAACTTCTTGAAGCAAACAATTTTTAATACTTTAAAATGGCAGTTGGAGACATGCCATCTAGATCCTAGAAGGTAATTATGAGGAACTACAGCAAAAGCAACTTCAGTGAATTGCCTATTAGATCATCCATATATTTTCTTTTGTGAAGATTTGTTCATGTATTCAGCATTAATCATCTATGTATAGAGTTTTACCTTTACTGACTATATTTTGACCCTCAGGTGTGGGACAGACGTTGCCTTCCAGGGGAAAAGTCAGCAGGTATTTTGACAGGTCATTTAGATGGAGTTACTTTTATTGATAGCCGTGGTGATGGGCGTTATTTCATCTCCAATAGCAAGGATCAGAGAATCAAACTATGGGACATCAGGAAAATGTCTTCCTCCGTGAGAGCGTAGGGTCTTGCTTTATAGCCATTTATTATGTAGGATAATTTGCTACTGGACCCTTAAGCTTCTGTGAAATTTGCTATAGAACATTAAAAATTCTTTATTGTAGGACACCTAGTGTCTTCTAGTAAATAATTTTTTCACAGTACCAGGCCGAAATAAAAAGTTTGGAAAATGTCTTAGACTCTTTAGGGCAAAATTATCCTATTATGTAATGTTAACCAAGTTCCATCTCCTTTTTTTTGTGGGTACTAATTTCTGTCTTTTTATTTGATTCTGCTGATTTCACAGTCGCCCAGTGAGTCTAGTGGACTGGGACTATAGGTGGATGCCATTTCCATCAGAAGCCCACTATTTTAAGCATCCAGATGATCAGTCTGTGGCCACATACAGAGGCCATTCAGTTCTGCGAACACTTATCCGTTGCTATTTCTCCCCTGTGCACAGGTCAGGAAGGAATAGCAGATATTTTTATTTATGTCACCAGCGTACTGGAATTTTCCTTTGAACTGCTTTCAAAATGTTACATTTGTTACTGTAAAGTTGACCATTGACTTGAGAAGATTGTGGGGTTTGCAGTATTATCTTTTTGGACAGTTGATAACTGTAATCTGGATACTAGTATGCAGATTAGGATCATCAGCTAGATTAAGATCATACATCTAAAACAATTACCAGTGTTGACTTTCTTTCACTCTTCCCTTGTGAGCCATAGTTGAATAGTTCAATAAACACCCTAATGTCATGTGCTGTTTGCTCCTCTTTAGTCACGAAAGTTCAAATTTAATATTGCATTTGCACCTTATTAACAGTGGCATAAGGTCGACATGACATATATCAGCACAAGATTATCAGATATTTAGAAGTACAGTTATTTAGTACAAAAATTAAATATCATGCACCAAATCTTTGATGTGCATTTCATAAATTTAGGTGCACTAATTCAGATCATTCAGCTAAGTTTTGTTTGAACATTGTGTATCCAACTTTCGTGTAAATTTATCATGTAGAAGTCAAATATGTGAACGATGATATATCTTGCTTGCTTAGAATAGCATGTAAAGGGGAACAATGTAATTGAATTTTGAAAATAATTTACTAAAATGGTAATGTCAATCAAATATTGTATGTTATCATCTCTTGGTTTCTAGTGGACCTGGTTGCTGTAGTCTTTATGCGCAATTTTTTCCTTTCCTTCATAACGTGGGTAATTTCTGGATTCAAGTGTAGTAACAACAATAAGTTGTTTATATCTTTTCATCCATTGTTATGTTTTCTGTTTCAGCACGGGTCAGAGATACATATACACAGGATCCAGTGACAAGTCTGTATATATTTATGATGTGGTATGCTGCTTCGATCTTCTCCTTGAATTACTCTTTTTATTTTGTGGGAAAATTTAATTTTCCAAATGTCTGCCTGCTGAAGTCTGAAGTCTGGTACAATTTTTGGATATCCAGTTACATTACATCAGCATTGTGTTAAACTGTTAACTATCAATTATCAAATACAAGCAGTAATATCATACCAACCAGTTTCCTCTAATGTGGTTACGATCATACGCACAACTAGCTGTATATCCCATGTGCATCTACACTTTCGATCTTTCAGCATAAATACTTCGTTTGTCCCTGGTTTCTTTGCTCTGAACCGGCTGAACTTATTGCTCTTGCAGGTAAGCGGGGAGATTGTCAAGAAGCTTTCGTGGCATGGCTCGATCATTAGAGACTGCACCTGGCACCCATACTACCCAACCCTCGTCAGCTCCTCCTGGGACGGCTACGTTGCCCGCTGGGAGGCCTCAGGCGACGACGATGACCCTTCAATGCTCATCCACGACGAGAAGAGGGTAACACCTTACTTCCGGAGATACGCCGATCCCTTCATGGATCCCTTTATGATGTAGAGATGTTTGTTACTCGGTCTGCTAAGAGGTACCAAATGGTGGTGAGCCCGTTTGTTGTTTGGGAATCGCAACTGAGCAACATGTACAGTGCCGTTTGGCTCATATAGATATAGTCGTGCGATAGTATGTTGCTTTTGTAAAGCCAAGTGTCTTTGATAGAAAAGATGATGGCTAGCTCACAGAAGTAAATGCTTAAATCATGTGAAATTTTTCCAATAAACTTCCCCAAAGAAACAGCCAAACAGGATAATCATAAAAACAGTACGGATGGATACAAGCGACTTTCCTCTTTCCTTTTTGAATTTTGAATGGACTGGAATGCATAGATGTGGATAACATGCAGGTCCACCGTTGTTGGATTTGGAAATTACATCCATATATCCATCCTATTCACCTATGAGATGATATATCGCATCCACGGGTGTGGATAATTACCCACACAGATTTGTAGTATTCTTTTCACTCGGATTCGGAAAATTTCCATTTCACTCGCACCTCCTACCACACAGGTCCGTGCTTGTCTGTACCATTTCAGCCCAGGTATGTACGACGAATACATTTCAGATCTTATGAAACCAGCGTCAGCAGCTTAGATTGTATAGCAACAGCACGCATCAACAGAATCGATACAAACAATGAGCCTCCTTACTATCATGTATTTATGTCACATCCGATAAGTACTAAACAACTCCTAAGATCCATATCAAAGAAAAGAAATGCCTACAAGGCAATTCAAAATACATTTTAAGAGACATTCCCTGCCCTGCAAAGCACTGAACATGCGAAGGGACCTGTAAATGCCATAAAACAAGCTCTTTGCTTATAAAAGGGACTTCTCATCTCTCTTATCAATTCTTGTAAATCCTCTTCAATCCCTCTGACTTGCCCTCATATTTTTAGGGGCCAATGTTAAGATCACCATATCATCGTCAAACTGGAACTTGACTTCACTACCGATTTTTGCTGCACATGTATGAGTTTGTGTGTTATACATCTTATATTTTATTTTAGCATATATAAAAGTACCATGTTCTAGACGGGTGAACTCAATAAAAAGTTATATGAGAAAAACTTAACAGGAAAAAGAAAAGCTTCAGATCCAGAGTATGAATGTGTAACAGATTGATTAACTTTTCAAGTTCTTAAGAATTTGTTCCTAAAAACAGTGAGAACATAACTTCCTAGAGCAATGTTTTTCTAGAAAACAATGATTTGTGGACAACAAACTTTGTGAATATCAATCTGTAAGGTTTTATGGAAAGTTAAAGAAGGGAGCGGTTGCTAGATTGGCCAGGTGCACAAGACACTGCAAACCCAGGGAAGACACCACTAAAACCATCAGACAGTCATGCAGGATGTTGAATAAGTATGCAGAAGGGGAATATACTACACAAATGACAATACAAAACAAATGGACACATGCTGAAAAGTGAAAGCCATTACTTCAAGAAGGCTATCACAACACTGAAAGCCTTCATGTCAGTCAGTATGGCATATTCAAAACTAGTAACCTAAAGTCAACAACTCTTTTGCAGGAAAAACAAAGGCAAACCTTATTCTCTTGCTTGGTGCAAGTATTCCACGTTTCTCGATGCTCTTGTAGCGATCCCTTGCAAGATTACAACACCCCTACACGAATTTTATAGTTAACTACTGCAGAAAAAATAGAGAAACAACAAAATAAGCAGCAGTTGTTACCTTTAGCTTTCTAAGAGAGCCACTAATCTCTTCTGTCAGTAGAACTTGAACAGGAGCTGGTTCAAATCTGTAAAATTTGGAGTCTTGTGATTATTAATCACTAATCATAAAACTAAAAAGTCAACACATGTACCAAGGACAATAGTTTGATAAATATTTATATGCCACAACATTCCCCACAATCTACCATCATACTACTACAGGTAACTAGTTTGATGATGTGATTTGCAAAGAATCTAGTAATATCATATCCATTTTCAATTTTTCATCACAAAAGATTATTGGTAAACTATAGTTAACATAGAAATGTACTTGTGTCTTCCCAGACGAGGTGGGCCTGATTTACGCCTCTCCTCTTTAACCACAGTTCGCCGTAAGCGCCTCTTCTCCTTTTCCTTGTCCTCTTTAGCTATCTCATCCATTATATTTGGCAAGCTGCAAAGTAATGACAGAATTCAAATTATGCTGAGTACAGTAATCTCGATGATCCAAGAACATAACCACCTACCTATCAATTTCTTTTGAAATACATTCCATTTTCTTTGCTTCCGCTTCTGCTCTTAACCTCTCCTTCCGGCGAGCTCTTTTGTTCAGTTCTACTCTTGTAACTCTTTTTGTTTTGTTCTTCCTAAAAAGAAATAAACCAAAAATTTAAAATACAATAAAATCATCAATTATAAATAGGTCACAATAAGGAACATCTTAACTCCAATGCTTTTTGTGAAGCGGGTATCTCGAAATTTAAAAAATTCCCAACAGAATGTTTGGCCAAGAATGTATACGATACCTCCACAGAATAGATTCTTTATGGTCATTCAGAAACTTGAAATTCAAAAGTTTAGTTAATCTCTCAAAGAGCATGCCTTGCTTTATGTACAGATCTCCAAAAAACTAAAATAACAATTAACTTTGAAGAGCATACAAATAACTATACAAAAGTAAAACTGATAGAAAACTGACAGCCATCATAACCATGCCATACCCATGAAACCTTTGATTCCATGTACCAAAGTCAAAAATTGACTGCACAACTACTGTAGCTCATTAACATTGTGCCAAGGCCATGCAATTTTTGGCTATATAGAAATTCAAACTATTCAACAAAGAGAACCCATATTTTCAAAATTAAATTCGGACACGTGATCACATCTGCGGATTTGTCAAGATTTTTTTTATATTACTACTTTACAGGCTTCTGGTAAACATATTGCAGTGCAACCAGCATCCAAGGTGCATTATGTTTGCAGCATTATAAACATTGCCAAAACAATACCAATGTCACATAACGAGGTACTACCGTAGATTTTCAGGTCTAACCTTTGTCCAACCGAAGTATCAGCACCCTGATCTCCATCATCTTCCGCAGCATCTTCATCTCCATCATCAGCATCAAGAAAGAATTTCTGCAAACCACATAAATGGTTAGTCAAACGCTGTGCTGACAAATATTTATCATCACAAAGCACACAGTTTATATATAAGATGTCAAACAAGTTTTCCAAAGGTAAACATCAGAAACAACCTGAGCATGCAAGAAACACATTTTCATGCTATATGTTAATGGACATGCGTTTTAACCAGGTGATTGGTGAATCAGTAAAACATTCATATAAATATGGATTTCAGCATTCCTATGAAAAGAATCAATAGATGCAAACCAAATAGGCATGAAGTTAAAATCACAAACAGGGGCTTCTGCTCTTCTAATAGGACAGGGCAATGTCCAAATTGCAAATACAAGCGTCAGAGATAAAACGTACATCTTCTTCGGTTATAGCTTCACCAGGAACTATGAGCGGTACAGGTGCTGGCCCCAACTCTTTCATGTACTCTTTACGCTTCTCATCTGCGACAGCTTGAGCAAGAGAGTCCTACAAATACCAACAGAAACCCCATGAGTCTAATGACTTCACTTTTGAGAAAAACAACAGCAGGGTCCTCCTGTTAGGCTGTTACTGTCATATTTAAAAATATAGGAGTATCTACTAGCAAATTTTAACTACTCGGGAATAGAGTATATTGACCATATCAGCTACTTCTGAAAATAAATGCTAACACATACTTGATGCGCTTCCAATGGAGGATTGAATGAACATCCTGCAGGCTCAACTTCAACAGCAGGAATAACTGATGTAGTAGATCTCTGCCAGTAGAAATACAAAAACACGCATTTAGTTTGGCCATATAAAAAATTGCAGATGCCACCAAATTCAGCACTTCAAAAACAGAGACCTATATGCATACATAGAACAGCATATACTTTGCAAATGCAAATTTACATGCTTCAAGACACAAACAGTATTTTGTATTAATGAGACTTCCATCACCTTTTTGGCCTTGGAATCACCTTTACCATCCACAGCCCAGATGTCAAAGTTCTTTACTATAGAATCATCTTCCTGTGGAGAAAAAAATAAACAGCCCCGTCACTTAGCAAGCAGCACAAATAAAGTGAAAACAAGACAGCCATTTTATATGGTAGATACCATAGGGACACTTTTCTCTCCCTCAGTCTCCTGCAATTCCTTCTTCTTTGCCTTCTTCTTATCCTTCTTGCTCACCACAGAAGATGGTATTGGCTGCACAAATGGATTCCGCTTCAACAAACTCTCATGGTAAAGAACCGTCTCCCTCTTCTTCTCGATCTTCCTTTTGACAGGAATATCTGAAAACAGTAACCAAAATTTCAGCTATGGCAGGGCATGAATTAGCCCGAAAAGTATTATTTAAGTTACAGATGTGGCAACAGAAACAGTAGTCAGGTAAATATGATTTAAACTGCAATCCTAAGCTACTGTCACAATTACATCACTGTTCACTGACACGAACCACCTAGGTATGAGGATCAAAGGGGGCCTGGTTAAGTATTACACACAAGGGTTTAGTCGAATTTGAAGATTGACAGGTTATCATAATATCATAAAACAGATACTGAGCGATTCAGTAGCACAACAGACACATCGATCGTCACGGGTCCTTTGGATGTGTTACTCTAGCGAAACTACCACGATAGTTCTTTAGATGAAAACAAGCAAGAGGGGAAGAAGTTAGTGGCGGCGTAAGGGACGGAGGTGACCTTTGGTGGTTGCATCCGAGGCACCGGCGGCGGACGTCGACGCGGAGGCGGCAGGCTTGTCAACAAAGAAGAGCGAGTCGGAAGGAAGGGAGGGGATGGCGGCGGCGCCCGCGTGGGCATCGCGCGTCTGCTTCTCGAAGAAGTCGTCGATGTCGTCAGTGCTGATGTTGGCGCGCCACGCCTTCTTCCCCTTCCGCGAGCCTTTGGAGGCCTTCCCCATCGCCGCGGCCGCTCTCCTTCACGCGCGAGGTCCGGAGAGACGGGAAGGGAAGGGAAGCCGCCGGTAGGAAGGTCTGGGAAGGAAGGAGGCGTCGGCGGGAGAGGGGAGGTGACTAGGTGAGGGGTTCTGGTGGGAAGCTAGGGTTTCTGCGGTCTCGGTGGGTCACGGGCAGGTGGGGTCAGAATAATGCTAGTTAAGAACCGGAATTACAACTTTTTTGTTTTTTATAATTAGAGAAACATTTTTTTTACAGAACAGACGACAAGAGTAACTTTTTTTTTTAGAGAAACATGTTTATTGGAAAGTGAGCAATTTTGCGTCCAATTTTCACACATTTTGTATAGTTGTTGCCTTATTGGCTACAACTGCATCGAATCTAGCTTTGCAATAAACCAATATGTCAAGCATAAATTAGACTGTAAAATTCTAGTATAATATCTACAGAAGAACTTACTGGACAAATATTATATTTGTACAAAGCTATTTAATTTGTTTATCCAAAAGCATATGGAAGAACTCCTAATAAAACTCAGCCAACTCACTTTTATTATCCAACCGGCTAAAAAAGTTTTGGGATCAATTAATTGTTCTTTCTCAATGCTTAAATTTTTGGATTTGCTGGCACTTGGACATCCGATTCGGGGGCGCTAAGCGTCAGACAAGTACCTACCCGAGCAAGCGAGCACCCCAGCACGTCGGGTTTGCAAGCGAGCGGCCCAGCAGTGGACCGACGCCGCCTTGAACATCGCCCGCGCTGGCAGCCGCTTCCCACACACATCTAATATGCAACCCTCGATCGAGATAAAACACTTAACATGCATTTGAAACACTTGCAACATACAAAAGAAGACAGATAAAATACTTGAAACATGCATTGAAACACTTGCAAAAATACCATAAAACACTTGAAAACATTGCAAACATATGCAATCTAGATGAAACACTTGAACATAAGTATAAAAACATGAAACACTTGAAAATACGCTTGCAACATGCATGGTATTTATATTCAACTCAACGTCTATATCTACTTTTACAACATCTAGATGTAAATACTTCTAAACATACGTCTGACACAGATGAAACATTTGGACCATACATTTTTTAAACATCGATGTATAGCTATTGCACATGCAACGTGTTGGTCTACTTTTGCAACATATTGATAGGAAACACTTTTAATGAAATATATGTTTGTAAAATGTGTTTTCAACGCAACATCTCCTTGCTGCTTGGGAGTAAAGGCTAGTCTGTATGTGGAGATCATGTAGAGCTTGGCGGTGGCGCCCGGTGGAGAAGGCAGTCACGGGCCGCTTCATTGAAGAAGGCGAACCGCACGCTGGAGAAGGCCACAGGTTGGGAGACACGGTGGGGATCGAGAGAGAAAGGTCGTGTCACCATGGCGTCTAAGTGGCTTCATCTGCCATGTCAGCGTCATCACCTCCTCGATACATGTCAGTCAACCTCCAATCACGCTTAGAGCACCCGCAGTGTATAGATGCTTGAACATATATCACCTTTAACCAACTAACACATAAATGTATTTTATAGTCAGAATATTTTCAAAAACCAAGCATCGGTATGCAATGTTAGATGGTAATGCTTGAACACTCTCTTTCCTCCCCAATGCTTGGAGAACGATGCTTGGGGAGAAGAGAGCGTCCAACATGGATATGCAACGCTGCACAACAATGCTTCGTTTTCCAAAATTGGGCATTGCAGTTTGTACATGCATCGATGCCCAAAGTTCTTTTTTGTGTTAGTTGACAGGAGCGAGAAGATGGTCTAATAGTTATACTGCAGTGACCGAAATGATGTCCAAGCATCAATGGCTACACAACAACGACGCCCTACCATGATGAAATGATGTTTCAGTCTCTCCTCCACTGCGAGTGCTCCTACTTAAGGCAAGGAGCGGCATATGTCAATGTGTTGGACAACTAAATAAAAAGCAAAGTACGGGAGAAAAACATAGTTGGCGACAAAAAAGAGGTACGAATGCACGGAGTTGATCAGGTGATTAAGAGTTGATCAGGTGATTGAGCCATGCATGGAGGG
>DXKC01003485.1:0-11742 GCA_031170775.1 Cymbopogon citratus
CCGGTCGTCCTAGCATCTGGTGAGACAAGGACCTCTCTCTTATTCCCATCACCTGCTCGATGCATTGCCTGCAAGGTTCGTGCTCATTCATATCTTTTGTTCTCCTACCGGCAGCCACCAGCAGCAAGTAGTACTGCCTGTAGTTAAGGTGTTTGTTGAAATGTCCATTGATGCTAAAAGCTCGTACTAGTACAGGTTGTTGAAAATTGACTAAGTTTTTCGGTGAGAATTTCACATCAGATCCCATTTGAGATAAATGGGTCTGCAACTTGCTCCATGAGTCCATTGAGATAAATGTCCATTGATGCTAAAAGCTCATAGTCTCTGGATTATTTTAAAGCATGTCTCCATCTAATTCATAAGAAATAAATGGGTCAGTAACACTTAGCTAAGAATTTCGGTTTCTCATAGATCAGTAACATCTTAGCTTCACATGATGCTCATGTACAAGGTCAAGCTTAGCCGCTGAATTCATGTCGGCATCGGCAACAAGGTCAAGCTCGTATACACCATGCAGCCTTTTTAGCAATCGGGCAAGGAACACCATACCGAGATGCAAGGTGCGTCCCTTCTCCCTTGGCAATCCAGAGGTATTAATTTTGGTGGATTCAAGAAGTGTGGGGTCTTTCATTAGTGTTCAGTTGACTGCACACAGTTGCAAGCAAATTTCAATCCTGTTCACTATCTTAGACTACACAGTTGCAAGGCAAAATTCAGTCCTGTTCAGAATCTGAGTTCTTGTTTAGCAAACTTTTTTTTTGTCAATTTAGTACTTATAGTAAGTGCTCATGGTTGTCATATCTCTTTGATCATTGAGCAGGATGACTAATAAGTTCTCGGTAAAGATTTTTTGGGGGCATCATTAAAATCAAGCCTATGAAGAAAATAAGGTAGACGATAATATCTCCTTCCCTGTTCCAGCTTTATGGTTACAGTACAAGCTTTTTTATGAAACCTTTCCTTACTGCATTGAACTTGGACTTGATTGTTTTTCTAAACTAAGTTATGTGCTTATGTGCATTGGTTGCTATTAGATATTCTCGACCTGAACATGTAAATGACAAGGAATATTGTTATCTGTCACAACTGTTTTTGTCCATAACCATTCAGTGACATGACATTGTCTATATTCTATAGATTAAATCACAACTGGATGTCTTAGTTTATTATTAGGCACTTGTAAGATGTTGACCAAACAAATGAATAAATGGCTGCTTAATGAAGGTAATTTTCACTTGCAGGGACACTTGGTTGCATGCTGGTAGCTATAGTAGTAGTTTTACATTATCTTTTAGCTATCAGATGTCATTGCTGTGCATTACCCAATGTGAAATTTAAGACTTATGACTCCTTGTAACCTGTAATATAGAAGGTCTGTCATTTGCTATTTCTCTGTGTCTATGTTGGCTTGAAGTTGATTATTCTGTTTTATCCTTCTCTAGCTGTTTTTTTATCCTTAAATAGTTTTTCTTTCTGAATCAACATTTTTCTCATCTCTATTCAGCAACCAACACACGAGTCCACCCAGATGCAGCGAGCAAAGCAGTAGCTAGTGTAGCTCGAGGCCGGAACTATGTTCATTCTTCAGGATATCTCTTTGCATGTAATGGATTTATGATATATAGTATCCATGACTGTATTATATTGGTATCTTTCCATGATTCTGTGTATATAATATTAAATATATTTGTTTTTGATCGTTTCGGAAAAAAAAAAATTTTTGGCCTGTGAGGGACATTTCCCTGACGGTTTCACGCCGCCAAGGAATATATTAACACCGTCACGGAAGTGTTTATTTTGCTGATGGTGTCCTAACCGTCAGGTAAATGTTGCTTATATCCTGTCGGTTTAACACCGTCAAGGAAAATATTTGCCCTGCCGGCAGTGTGATTTTTTTGACGGTTCCTACAGTCAAGGAAATTACATTTTTCCTGACGGTTTTATATTTACCTTGACGGTTTTGTACCGACAAGAAATTAAAATCGTATTTTCCTGACGGTGCACCGTCAGGGAATATACATTTACCCTGTCAAGCCAGCCCTGACGGTTATTCCCTGACGGTGCACCGTCAGGGAAATTGATTTCTAATTTTCCTGACGGTTTTTTCAATTTCCCTGACGGTCCGTACACCGTCAGGGAATTTCGATTTTCCAGTAGTGTAACTGTTACTGAAAATTGTTTGGTCAGCAGCCTCTGAAAATACTTATCAAGTAAAAAAGATTCATAACTTTTTCAAATAAAATGGGACGAAAACAAATAATGTATCAAAATTGTACAGCTTGGCAAGACTTAAAGCTTTATATAGTTGATGACTTTTTTTTATTTGAGATCATTTAGAGGCCTCGATCAGTATCCATTTTACTTTTTTTGAATTTGAAAATCAAATTTTTCAGACAACCTTGATGAAAACTCTCCCAACACTAGATTTTAGTACTTGATGATATCTAAAATTATAGTTAAAACTTTTTATTCGAGGTTGTTGAGGTGCTAAAATATTGAATACAAGATTCGTAAAAGTTAATACAAAGGGATACATCTTGTATTTGATCACAAGTGACTGTTTGGTGGGCTGGTATGGGGCTTGCACAAGCCAAGAGGTCACTGTTTATTCAAAAGTGGAATTAGCGTGGGAAAAAGCAAGATTTGCGACGAGTTACCGTGTGGTGGCTGCTCCCTCAGGCAAAGTAAAATTAGATGCAATTTAAAAACTTATCATATTAAATTTATTTGAGGGACAGTCCTAAAACAATCTTTATATGTAAGTATCTCATTATTATAATCAATAGCATATTAGCAAACGTATTTAATTAAACTGCCTTTGAAAATCAATTTTGACCGTACGAAAAAATAGTTTGCGCTGTATTGTTACTGTCTGTTCTTACGTTCTCATATTAATTAGGCTCATCTAACGAGCTAATGTTAGCTTTGCAAAATAAAAATATTGTTTATTGGTGCCGTTGCTACATATATAGGTACGGCCCCATGTTCAGGACCTGTCTGGCAGGGCAGCCTATCGTCATTTCCCTTGATCTAGAGTTGAACCGGTTCATCTTTGAGCAAGAGGGCAAGTTGTTCAGACTTTGGTACCCGCAGACAACAAACACCATATTGGGCAAGAAGAGCATCACCACATTCACAGGCCCCGTGCACAAGTTCATCCGCAGCTTTGCGTCCAATCTTTTTGGCCATGAAATCCTCAAGGAATCGCTCATCCGAGAGCTAGAGGATGCCATGAAGCAGGGCTTTGTAGCGTGGGCCGCTAAGCCTAGCATCGAGGTGAAAGATGCCATCGGAGATGTAAGTGCTTGTCACTGACACTGTCCAAGTATAACCAATGGTCTGTAATGTACTAATTCGACAATGATGTTTAATTTGCTACCATGATTTGAACATACGACGCAGATGATATTTGATCTTGCGGCCAAGAAGATCATCAGCACCACTACTCCTGAGGAGTCAAAAGAGTTGAGGAAGAATTTCGAAGACTTCTTCAAGGTGTTTCTCTGTTTCCCGATATACTTTCCTGGGACAACATTTTACAAGTGCATGAAGGTACTACATATATTTGAACTTTGTTTACTCATAATCAAGAAATTCCGGAACAGAAATCAAGATGTGTTTCTTTTTGGTCACAGGGGAAGAGAAAAGTGGAACAAAAATTGACTCAGCTCCTGAAAATTAGGCTAAGTACACCTGAGAAGAAACACGGTGACCTTCTTGACCACCTTGTTGAAGAGCTACGAAGTGAAAAGCCATTGATAGATGAGACTTTTGCTATAAACACACTATCTGGGCTCTTGTTTGGTAGCTTTGTAACGATATCAGGAACCCTCTCCGTAGGTCTTAAGTTGCTCAAAGACAACCCTGAAGTTGTCGAAATGCTCAAGGTGGTGATTTGTTCTGTGTTTCAAATATATATTATCTGGTAGACAAAATAATATGGATATACATAATCATATATGATATTGTGTAAGGTTGTTGAACTTCTCGTCTCTAGGAGGAGCATGAAGCAATACTGAAGAAACGAGAAGACAGGAATTCTGGGTTCACATGGGAGGAGTACAAGTCCATGACATTCACTACTCAGGTGACATGAAATCAAAACGTACACAGGCTTTTCAGCACTTCTCATCCTTTGCCTTGATTATTATGTTTGTTCCACCTGAAGGTTATGAATGAGATTACACGGATCAGTAATATTGCACCTGGAATTTTCAGGAAAACGCTGACAGATGTGCAAGTGACTGGTACATTTTGCCGACTAACAAACTATATATATGAGAACACACAGCTGCATGGATCGGTCATATGATGATAACTCATTAATCATGCAGGCTATACAATCCCTGCAGGGTGGCTAGTTATGATTAGCCCCATGGTGAGTCATCTAAACCCAACGCTGTGTTCGAGTATCCACTCAAATTCAATCCATGGAGGTGGACGGTTAGTAGTAGCAAAACTCTGCATTATGTTGCTTGCAAGCCTGAAGCTTTAACATTATAATATTGTTCAAAATAAATCTTTGGTTTTATTACACTTGTTGCATATAGATACTATGACACATAGCCCTCTGTCTCTGCAGACACAGGACAAGGAAAAGCAAAGCATTCAGCAGAGGAATTGGATGCCATTTGGGGGAGGCATAAGGCAATGTCTCGGGGCAGATTTTGCCAAGCTTTTTATTTCGCTTTTCCCCCACGTTTTAGTACCAAACTACAGGTACAGTATTTGTTGTGTGTGTATGTATGCTGATATGGTGATATAAGTTGACCTAGCTACTCATCCAGCCCACTGATGATTATTTGGAATTTGGCTGTTTGCAGGTGGATTGAGATAAAAGGAGAAGTAGCATGCATTGGGGAGATGGTGATTCCTGATGGCTATCATATCCAACTCGTTCCTTTGACCTAATATGATATTTATATCTGTATAATTTGGCTGGGCATTTGAACTATCATATCCATCCAGTAACTAGTGTAACAAGAGAGTGTGAGCTTAACACTTTCTTGCTGTATATCAAGTGTCCAAGAACATATTGTATGCCTTTTTTCTTCCGGAATTTGTGTGTATATATAAATAAATTGGAACGACTAATGCAAGTCTAGCCATGCCCATGCTATTATCATCCATTCCAGAAAGCATATAAATCTTCACCGGTGAACTAGCAGCCTTTCCTAATGGTAAATTTGTTTTTCACTTTTGTGCACCCTTCTCGTTGTGTCATGACGTTTTCTTCGCTTCCCGACAGGTCTTGCCACCAGATTTGACACGCGCCAACATGTCTGACCGGACTCATTATATCCCTTCACGTACCTGTACAACAAATTTGATTGTTCACCCAATCAATCCAGAATCAAATACAAACTTAATCATCAACTATCAAGCATCATTCAGCGCAATTTGATTTTGAGGTGTTCTGTTTGAAGCAAGAAACACAATATCATCAGGCATCTTAAATAAAAACACACAAATTAACATATTAATGTGCATCTTAGAAGATAATGACATGCAGAAAACAAACACCATCAGGCATCTAGAACACAGAATGATATATATAGGCACAAATAAAACATACATAGTCAGGCAGAGGCTTCTTAGAAAACACATGGGGTCCATGGGCAAGCCCCACGTTGCATCACTAGAGAAGCCTTGCGCTGCATCACCATCCGTTGTCTTTGCCCTACATGTTCAGGTACGACTAGCTAGCTTGGCCTCTGTGTCACGAGTCCGAATCATGGGGTCAATGGGTGCACCATAGTGTGCCATCTCGCGGCTGGCCTCGCACCCTCATCCACCTAGGTTTTTTTGCCACTCCTTAGAGCATCTCCAATAGTTTCTAGAAAATCACTAGGTATTGATGAGTTTTCCAAGTAACTAAAAAATAGGGAGCATATTTGTTGGCGTTCTCCAACAGCTTCCAAAATCGCACTCCTAAAAGATAGAAGGTAATTTTATATTAGGGATGTTTTTTCTCTCTCTCATGTACATTTGCATCAAAAACCCTTTCCTACTTCTTTTTCTTCCCCACTGTTGACGGTCATTAAACTCCAACTATAACCATCAACTATTGCATGAATCGACATGAAATGAACCACAAACTAAAGTTGTAGGGTTTGATTTTAACAAGTTCGTGAGTTTCGTGCTCTCACTTGTTTTTCAAGATAATCAATTTTTCACCAAATAAAAGTTTCTTAAATGATGAATTTGAGTGCACCACTGTGAAGAGCTCGTTGAGCTGATTGAAATTGATATATTATTTACTACATTTGGAATCTGAAACGAAAAGATATTAATTTTGCAAAGAAAAGGAAGATGTCAACATCGACCGCAACATCAACCAATCACTTGATGCCACGTGTCCAGGCAGGTTATGTATGCATCGGTAATGGCAGGAGGCAACTAGATAGGTGGGCCAGGCGTGGGCCCAGCTATCCCTAGGTGGGGGAGCGAGCGACCGGTGCGGCCACTATAGGAGCGACCACTACAGGACCAGTACGGCCTCCAAGTGCCAAAAGATTGGGAGGTTGGTTTGGGAGTTGATGGAGATGAGTTTTTTTCAATCTTGCCAAAATTTTTGGATTGGGAGATTGTTTTGAGTACTCTTGGAGGATACTCCTTTCTACCATTTTTTGACCCATAGGAACATAGAAGAAAAATTGTGTATATGCTACCTTACCTGCTATGGGCTTTGGAGGGGCTCTGTGGGGTCGGTGGCAGTAGGAGTGGGGTTGGTGCCCCTCCGCCCCACCACTAGCTACATCCACCCCTGGATTGACATAAAGTCCTAGAGTCCTCAATACGAGGAGAGATTCACTATGTAAAAAAAAAGACGATCACAGACGCGCGTTCAGGGCTATCACAGACGCGTATATACTATAACACGTATGTCATAAGCTTATTACATACGCGCAAAAAGCGCGTCTGTAATAAACACTGATGACAGATGTACGTACATACAAGTGACTGTAGTAACCGAATAAATACAGACGCACGTCTGTACAGGCGACTGTAGTAACCAGACACAATACAGACGAGCGTTCTATACACGCGACTGTAGTAATCAGAAAACTATAGATGCGCGTTCGTACAGGCGTCTGAACTAAGAAAGGAAGTTCAGACGTGCACGTGAACAAGCGACTGCAGTAACAAAAGAACTGCAGACGCAACATCAAATATGCGACTGTAGTAAGTAAGCAACTTCAGACGCGCGTTCGAACAGGCGACTCTAGTAAGAATAAACTTACAGACGCACTTTCTAACACGCGACTGTATTAAATAAACGTCGGCAGACGTGCGGCCATACATGCGTCTGTCGTAGCTAAACAACCTACAGATGCTTCTTAACACATGCGTCTCTAGTAATGACACAGAATACAAACGCGTGTAAGAACGCGCATTTGTATAAACGCCTACAGACGCGCCTTAACACAAGCGTCTCTAGTAACGACACAAAATACAGACGCGTGTTTCGGCGTGCAACTATAATAAGACGCGCGTCTGCAGTGCATTGCCGTAATACAGACGCGCGTTCAATATGAGAGTATTACAGACGCGCGTTCAAAAGGAGAGTAGTACAACCTAGACCCGTCTGTAGCCCACATCACAGATATCACACAAAATTTATGTATACAACATAGATTACAGATCACAAAATTTGTTCATCACCCTAGCTCAAGGCCAGGCTTTATTCATTAGTCATCGCACATAACACAAATTAAAATCTCAGTGCATGTATCTCTCCACGTCTCACACCGATAAACTCATAGCCATGCAGTAGGTGGACGGATCGAATCAAGACAGTCACCTTACTTAATTGGCGTTTGTGGACAATAAAACTTGCCGCCTTCCTTGAGGATATACTCCATAAGGAACGCCGCGATCTCCTCTCTAATGGCCGCCAAAGTTGATGGGATGGGCGCGCACTTCTAAATCCTAAGCAAAGAAAGGCAGGCATGACATTAAGATAAAGCTGCACGTGGTCTTTATTGACAAAGAAAGGTAGGCATATGATGAAGATGCAGTTTCAAATTACCTTATGCCTGTTCCATTGCAACCATCAAGTTGTGGGCTACGTAGAACCCACATGTGGGGTCATTACCTTGCTGCTCACACTATAAACATGAGACATTAGTTAATAAATGAATTGAAACACTACTTGACAAGTGGAAGTCAGCACTACTTATTGGAAATTTAGTGACATGGGTCAACTTCTCTTTTTCCTTCTTTGCCTTGGGTTGCAAATGCTCATAAACACTACACATATACATGAGTTATATTCAGGATTGACTTTGAGCAACGGAATGAAGAAATAAATACAGGGGTCAATTGTAGGTTAGAAAACACTCACTCATCTATCACAGATGTCAACGAACCAAATCTTAATGCCTTGACTCTCAAGGAGTCAAGGTACATAACCTTCTTCCACCTGAGAGCGATGATAACAGCAACAAAGTGTCTACCAAGGTTATGCGCAAACATCATGAAATTCTTATCGGCATATTTCCTTAGGCCAACTTCTAGATAATCAACGCTTGATTGCCTGTGTTTGGGTATGCGATCTACTGACAATGGATCTGGATCAAGAAGGCCAACTGATAAAGACCTGTTCCTAGCTTCCACAATCAGGTGTCTAGGAGAAAAAGAAGCATTCAAAAGCAATTTAGCAAGATTTATATGAAGAGGTATCTCTAGGTACAAATGAATTATTAGTACAGAATAGAAGAAATTGTACTTATAGTGTCAAGCAGTGAAGAATGCCCATATCCATTGCATTCAGTGTAAAGAGGGAATATAAATCTTCTAATCCCACTAGAAAAGGGGCACGTGCGTCATCACACCAAAAATATTTTTTCAAGACCAATACAGTAAACCCCCGGACCTCTCCTCTTCAACTTCTTTCATGTACCAGGCATGAAGAGCAATAGAAGCATGCCCTACCTTCTGAAGCTATTTGGATGATAGCATTGGCGCTCCATATTTAAAGTTGGGGTTACCGCACATAAAAAAGTCAGCAGAATCCACAGGGCCACTCTTAGCAAGTCTGGTGGGTCAGAGTGAACGCTTATTGTCGGCACCCACCTACCGGGCATGATCAGTGGGGTCACTCTTGGATGCTCCTGTTGCTTCTTTTGGGCTATTCGTTGAAGCAGGTATGGATTTGGCTCTAGACTTCATTGCAGACACAGTCAGGTTTGGGCCACCCTTGTCAATAGTAGAGGCACTACTCTTCGCGTTCTCCTCATGTGAGCCTAAAAGATCCTTTAGATGGATTTTCCATGATTTTCTGGCGTTAAAAACTGGTGGTTTGCTTGATGTTGGTGGAGAAGAGTGTTTAGCAGCCCCATTTGGTGGTACCACAATTTGTGCTCTCCTCCACAGGATCCTATGGTATAAAGCTTGTCCAAGAGTTGTTATCTCATTTTGAGGCTCACTCAGCACTATACCCTCATGTTTCGGATATACATGATCAACAGTTACAACAGCATATCCAGATGGTACTGGTTCTCCACCTAGATGAGTGAGTGTTGGGTATACCTTAGCCCTTGCTACCTCCCTGTGATAACCTCCAGGGTTAACAATCAGTGTACATTGTGTTATCTCCTTCAATTGGTCCACATGATCTGGTTCATGATCTGCATCTGTGACCTCATACTCAGCATTATTATCGACTGCATTCATGGCTGAGGCACAGCTGCTCTTCCGACCACCTACAGGACTCGGGGTGTTGGAAGACGACGTCAAATGCCATCCTTCTGATTGAAGCTTGGTCATGATATCAACTGTCACCTTTTGGGTAAGGCCAGGAAGCATTTCCATTGTAAGTTCTTCTTTGAGGGCTTCCTTATCCATAGCTGGTGCCTTCCTCTTCCTGTACATGTCGGTACAGTCCGGCCAATGCTTCCAACCATCCATACTAGACACACCACGCATACGCCCTGTCTGTTCTGGGGTGCCCAGGACCTCTGTGAGCAAATCTCTTTCCCTAATCATAGTTGTGCGGTCTGAAGACTCTGCGCTCTTCTCCAGAACTTGTCGAGCGACGTCTTCTTATTCTTTCATCCACTGAATCTCAGCAACACCTTCTGACACTACCAATTTACTTTGTGCTCGCAGCCAAGTCCTCATTCAGCTTGGTGGATACTTGTCCCAAGTATTGCTGATGCCTTTGGCAGTCAACTCCCTGTCCTCCTCCTCCCATTTTTTGAGTTTCCTTCGTACCCTGCTGTCCTCAGGGAGTGCTCATGCCTATAGTTCTCCCAAAGCTTCTTGAATTTCTCACTTTCTACCTTTCCTTCATCGGAGGTCTTCATTTCCACAAACCTTGCCCAATCTTCTTTCGGAATGAATGTGTGCTTCACCGTGGCATCCAACCCTTTGTGGATGAAATTGCATACTAGTTTGCATTTGAAAGTTCTCCAACTTTTCGCTGCCAACTGCACATGCTCTTAAATGCAATAGGCCTCAATTCTGGTGTAAACAGGGACACACTCATCAAACATTGATTGCTTGTCTTCTTCAGTTAGTGCACTGAATGAAGGCAGCACCAAGGGTATCCTTTGTCTAGCAATCAGACCAGCAAGCCTCCTCATTCTTACTCTTTCCCTCCTCTCTTTGGGCCACCTAGCCGAAGTGAGCTCCGTGACAACTAATTTGTCGTCTGGCCACTGGGTGACTGTCCTATTTCTTGATTTCTGGGTCGAGCCGAAGGTTGAGATAGCGGCACCTCTCCCCCTCTGTAGCATGTACCTCTCTCTCCTGTGCAGTACCCTCCGTATGTTGTCGCTGTACCTCCTGAGCAGCACCCTCTCTAGCATGTCCCTCACCCTCCTATGCAGCATATTCTCCCTGTAGGTTCCTTGTGGTATCATGTTCCCCTTGGTCACTTCCAGTATCACTGTGTCCCTCCTCCCCACTATTGTGACTTGATTCTTGTGAACCCGATGGCATCGATGCTACATTTTCAGACTGTTATGAAACGCATTACAGTAAGGTTGTTAGTGAACATGATAGAGCATTTCCATCTAACAGTAGTTAGAGTTACTATATCACAGAGCCAGAGGGCCTTACCATTCTGTTAGTACTCATCAGGTATCAGTGGATGAATGGATATTACAGCTAGCAGTGCAGACACCATATCTAGCCTGGCCCGCACATCCATATAGGCCACATGCAGTGGAAAAAGCACCAAAAGTTAAATGACAAAATTTACAATTCACAATACAAGGTTCATCCACTCATCAACAACCATATGGCTATTTTTAGCCACAGAACAAAAAACACAAAAAATAAAAAAGTATGATCCACAAAAGCATTAAATACTAACTGAAATTCTCAGGTAACTGAAAAATCCTACTCTGCTTGCAAATATGATACAAGGACCAACAAACAATAGTTACACATCTACTACTATTATCTGCTTGCAAATAGATTGAGATGATGTGGCTCTATTTTGCATTAACCTGATAGGTCCAACTAATTATCACGGCAGTTAGAAAATAAAGCAACATCACAGCAGGGATTCATCACATATCATTGAAGAAGCAGGGATTCAGGCAGCACATACTTTAGGAAACATTGATTCATGAAACATATCAGCCTAGAGCAAGTGTTCAGTAAACATGACAAATACTTGGGTCCCAAATTGTAAGGTCTATGATGGCTAGAGGGGGGGTGAATAGCCTATAAAAATTTCTACAAAATCACTAAGCAACTTTGATTAGAATAACAAATGGCGTAATGCAA
>DXKC01003488.1:0-11743 GCA_031170775.1 Cymbopogon citratus
ATCATTGCTCATTCTGGGCATAAATTTTTATCATGTTTTTGACAGTCCACTTAACTGACTTGGCATATGCTTGTGATAGTGTGTTGATGTATCAAAGAGAAAAAAAAATTCCCCACATGTGGTAGCGACACCGCCTAGCTGGATCGATTGACGAACAAACTGGCAAATAATTGCTCTGGGTCCTTCTGTTGGTTTCGGCGTACAATACAACATCGATCCATTGGCTCTGTCATCGACAAGATGGCGAGTGGCCTAGGTGCCATTGTGGGAAGGGAGAGATCCTGAAGAGAGGATCTAATTTTCAAGACAAAATAAATAGGATGGGTTAACCACATTAACATGCCACAGTGGCAAGAAATGCTGACATAGCTGGCATAGACCTGCGATGCACCATTTTAACAAGTTAAATTCAAAAATACAATTTCAAAGTTTATAGACCTATAATGACACGTGCTTTCAAATTCTGAAGGCGTCAGTGCATTTAACACTCATGAAACTGTTATATGTTCTTGTAAGATGGCTTCTAGCTTCTATAGGAAAATATTCAACCTTTATAAAATATAAAAATTTCCATTTACTTATTTACAATTTACTATATATTCATAAATATCAATATTATTTCTATTATTTAAAACCATTGATAGTGTCCCATGATGAAAAGACTTATGAAGTCGGAAAAATTGAAAAGGGAGATAAAGAAAAATAAAGAAAACAGAAATTTCGAAAGAATTTTGTGAAAGAAAGGCCCATGCGGGTGCGCTACTTTTTTTTCCCTTCTTCTCTGCCTATAACGTATTTTGTGAAAAAAAAGGCCCATGCCGGTGCGCTACTTTTTTTTTCCCCTTCTCTTCTGCCCATAACGTGCATTCCCCTTCCGTCCGCTGCATAACGTGTCGTGCGTTCTGTCTGCCTCTCTCTCCCCCTCTCGCTCTCCGACGATTGGTGGGCCGCCGCCGCCGCCGCCCTAAGCCAGCTGCTGAGGCTTTAGTTGGTCTCTTCGCCGGCGACGAGCACCCACCAGGTACTCCCACCCCTTCTCTTACCTTCCCTTCCCTTCAAGCTGAGCACCGACTACCCTAACCTAAAGCTATTTAGCTATTTGACAAGCCTCCTGGCTTCGAAGTTTTTGCAAAATTTATTGGGTGTACAAATGTACACCCATGTCCCTTTACTGGATCTGCCCCTGCTGAATCGTGAGGGACCTGCATTTGAAGTTGTGCCCTGATGCATAGGGCGTGGGTACTCATATCATGGTTGTTGTTTATACATTTCATGATTAAATGCAAGTTGTGTGATAATGATTTGTGTTTGTGTATGTCCGTATTTTGGCATAAGTGCTGTTAAAATAACAGGGGGCAAAAACGCAAAGTTCAAAAAATAGGGGCAAAATCACCACAAGCCCTGAAACTGGGGGTATGAATGCCAAAGCCCCTAAAATTTAAGGTGCATTGTTCCTCCCATTGTTGTGCCGCTGATATAAATGTTTAGAGCTAGTTACTGGATGGTGTCAATTAAATATAACATCTCTGAGAGAGGGAGGCAGGTGACCCAAACTTGTTGTGAGTTGTGACTAGTAGATAAACTATTTCGCTTCTGTTTTTTTTGTTCTGTTTGGCAATACATGTTTTATTCATCATCACTGAGATGATTTCCCTCCCCCTTCTTGATTAGTTTAGTATCAATGCAATGTCCAGTTCTAAAGGGGGCTCTGTGTGTGTGTGTCTATGTGTGTTTTGTTTTTTTTGCTATATCTATTGATTTGGTAATGTAATAATATTTATTGTAACACAATAATCTTGTCTTTATATAAATTTGATGGTTTCTAACGTATTTCCCCTTTTTCCTTGAATGCGGTCTGAGTTTGTTGACAGTATGGACGAATCACGAAAAAGAGCTGTCTGTACTGCAGATGCTAAAAATATAAGTTCATCCCTTGGTATGTCATCTTGTGAGATGTCAGTACTCGTCTACTAGATCATCTCAGGCCTTTATTCTTGTTTATATGCTCTGCATGGCCTAAAGGTCACTATACTGCTAAAACCGAGACCTCTCATTGGAAACTAAATAGGGCCATGTTCATCATACTTCACTCTTACTAGCACTTCCTTCGGAAAGTAATCTATGATACTTGAACAGTATCCACAATTTTTTTGCTATGAGTTGATGGCAGTTTCTTTCTAATTTGACCTCACATGTGCTTGTTATATGTTGGCAGATGAAGACTTTGGGAATGATTTTCTTTCATCTTGGAAGTTACCAAAATCAGGAAAAGACACAATTGACTTCACAGTTCCAAAGAGTAGCCAGAAATTCAGCTTTGACAATCTGTGAGTTAATCTTTTGAAAGGCTTGAATCCATCAACTTTTGATGCTATCAACTGATCGTTGTTCATGATGGTTCTAACAAATCATTTCTTTAACCAGAGATTATTTCGGGCTTGATGGAGCCTTTGACGTATTACCATCCTTTCAAATGGGCATGTCTGATCTGGATCTTTCTGATCTGGATTTTTCTAGCCCTCAGAAGAAAAAAGTGAAGCACAGCAGTTCAAATGCAGATCATTCTGAAGAGAAAAAGGAAACTGACATGGACAATTTCTCCTTTTCCTTTGATTTTAATGAGTAAGTTAAAACCAGTGATGCTAGAAGGCTAAAAATCGTATGATATATTGATATGAAACTTCATGCTATTAGTTTTTATGTTTCTGGTTTTTGTTTGCTTACAGGCTGCTGGAAAAGTTTAGTCTTGATGGAAAGCTAGGAATTGAAGAAAAGAGTATGAGTAGATTTACTGGCAAATCTGACCCTGTCTCCTCAGAGGTTAAGAAGGATACACAAAGAGGTCTTTCAGCCAAGGGCAATGCTATTCTTGAAGAGAATAATAGTACGAACAAAGCACATACACTTGATACTTGCACTTTGAGACCTTCTCATCTGACCAATCATGAGAGTGTGAAGAATGTCAGTCAACCGACTTCAAATATTGATGCTGCTGATTCATCTGACAAGATGCAAGAACGTACCAGTGTTAATCCTGCTACAGTGGAACAAACTAAAGTAGATTCAATGCTCAATGACAATCCTGGAGAGCAACCTAAAGAGATATACCCAGTGAAGGCACCTGTTAACCTACCTTCTCAGGATTTCTCCTGCAGTGCCATATCTAGTGAAGATCCAACACAAGGGCTAGCAGATCCTGTGAACAGTAAAGATGCGCCTATAGTGGACTCTGGTAAAGTTCATTTATCAAGGGAGAGTAATGACGATGAGCAGTCGAATGGTTTACGATCCAGGGACACCAGCATTATTAATCCCAATGTCTCAAGAAGACCGGTGGGCCAATTTAATTCCTGGAATGAGGTTCTGGAGGAAATTGTTTCGCTTAATGAAGGAAGTCAAGACAACCAAAGTTTTAGTGGTGCTCCTAAGAAGTTTTTAAAGAAGACATCACATGGGACAAAGAATACTGAGGAAGAGATTTCAGGTCCCAAGAGTCTCTCTTGTCTACATGGGACAAACAATACTGAACAAAAAGGTTCAATGAGGGTTCACCCTCCAGAAAGTCCTTTGCCTCAGCCTCACCAGGATCGAATTTCAGAATTGGATAATCATTTATTTCCTGGAGGTGCAGCAAATGCTAAATGCACAGATGATGAATCTGAAGGTTCACCAGATACTGTGCTGGGTGAACCATCATTGGTGCATGATTCTTCTGATGTTCCGATGACTGATGAGAACTTTACTGGAAGTGAAATTGACTGGGAGACCCCAAATCTAGGTGCCAGAGCAGCAGACCATATTCTTGATCCTGAACCATACTTGCCTGATCATGCATATGAAAGGCAACCCGGAGGTTCCTCAGTTGGTTTGTGCAGAGACACAGAAGTGGCCAAAGAAAACGAGGCATGCAGGAGGAGCAATATTTCTGTGGAGGTGCTTGTACTAAACTCCATTACTGAATTTCTGATACATTGACTATGGCATATATCTCGATTTACTTTGCGCTGCAGGAAGATGATGTGACAATAGACTATCCAACTATTGGCAGATCTACTAGTGAAACAGAAGCTTCTTCTCATTATCTGGAGGGCAGCTCGACAGAAGAATTGGTCAGTAAACCAGGTAGACATGTGGCTCCAGATGGTATCGATAGGACTTTACATGCAGCTGAGGATAGCATTCAACATCTAGTAAGTGCCTGTACAAATTATTATTATAAAATATAGATTACTGAGTGTATCCTGAGATTAGGTTCCTGTTTCGTGGCACAGGAAGTGGTGAAAGAGGGTGGTGTTCTACAAGGTACTTGTTTTCTATGAAAATACCAGCTAAACAGATTCCCCCAGGACTTAGGAAAAGACAACATATTTATTACAGCTTTTTGGTCATCCAAACCACACAACCATTATACTAAAACTTTGCACTCACTGTCTCAAAAAGGATGCAATTCTATTATCTTAAGTTTGATTAAGTTTATATACTCCCTCCATTCCAAATTATAAGATGCTTTGGCTTTTTTAGATACATAGATTTTGCGATGCACTTAGATATACACTATGTGTAGATACATAGTAAGTAATATATCTAGAAAAGCCAAAACGTCTTAAAATTTGGAATGGAGGGAGTAGAAAATAGTATCAACTTGTATGACTCCAAATAGGTGTACTATAAAAATATATTTCATGGCAAATCTTATGATACTTGTTTAGTACGATAAATATTAGTATCTTTTTATACAAATTTGGTCAAATTTCATATCATTTGACTTGGCTTTATTCTAGAATTGCATATTTTATGTGGAAGGAGTATTAGTCTAGATTGGTTATTTTCTGATGTTTAGAATAATTCCTTCTCTACTCCAACCTCTTGGCAAACAACTGTGTACAGTCCACACGTGAATGCTCAGTCACACACACAATTAAAAAAAAAATCATCCATTACAAACAGACCTTAAAACAGAAGAAAGTCCAACATTGTTCCCTGCTTAAAGAGGCAGTACAGAAGCACATACTCTCGCTGTCCCGCCGCTCCACATTATAGGTCGTTTTGGCTTTTCTAGGTACATAGCTTTTGCTATGCACCTAGATCTATGCTATGTCTAGAATTTTATATACATAGTAAAAAATATGTATGGAGAAAAGGCAAAACGACCTATAATTTGAAATGGAGTATGTTAAGGAAATAAGCTCCCACCCTTTGTCCCAAATTATAGGTCATTTTGGCTTTTCTAGGTACATAGCTTTTGCTATGCACCTAGATATATGATACGTCTAGATACGTAATAAAAGTTGTGTATCTAGAAAAGCCAAAACGACCTATATATTGGAACGGAGGGAGTATTTAGCATTGGTTAAATTGTTAGAAAGCTATGACATGAACATTATCACAATATTCACCAGTCACCACGTGGTAGAATATCATGTCTCAGTATGATGTTATAAATGATATAGTACCTGTGGTTCCTTGCCTTAAATTATTTGTCAGTTTAGGGCATGGATGCTGTCTTCCATACTTAATGGAGATTATTCTGTATTTTCTTGAACATGCTAGAGAGGTGTGCATCGTTATATTAAAGGAGAAGGGTAAGAACCCTTAAGTAGTGTGCATCGTTATATTAAAGGAGAAGGGTAAGAACCCTTAAGTATACCCACACCCACACATGTCAGAGACTCTTAGATTACGTTCACACCCTTGATTATAAAAATAGCAAACTCAACCTATGCACAGAAATAGTTTTTTTTAAATGAATCTATATATTAATTTAATTTTCACTGACAAATCCAAGTACTTCAATGTATAGCAGTTAATAGGGACAGAAAATCTTTGTTTGGTGTTCTGGCAATGAGTGCCAAATTTGTAGCATGTATTTGTTGAGGTTTGTAGCATATATTTTTTCTCCACAGATAAGTCAAGCCAGTCGTTGGAGATGCCTCTGGAAGATATTAATCCAGTGAATCAGCCTCAGATGCATGGTGGAAGCACTAAGGTAGATTCTTATATACCCTAGATGCTGTTGTCTTTCAATCACTGGTGCTCTAAATAACCTAGTCAAGAGCTTTTATTCATGCTGTTATATAGATAAGTACCACTTCATCATGTATTACGAGCATCCTTGATGGTGAAGGAGATTAAGTTAGCTGTCCTGAGTGGCAAGGAAATATTTGCTCACAGCCCAATAGCAAAATTAGACAAGGAATCCAAACTAGTGTTCCGGGATTCTGTCCTGTTAGCATGTCTAGGCAAGAGTTGGTAAGGGAGAAGTGCCAATATATTTGTTAATAAACTCAAACCACTAAAATTGGCGAGCACTTGAGCAGCAATGCTCATTTCTGAGGGATGTGTTAGCATGTTTGGTTCACCTAGTGGTACATAAATATGGTCACATCTCATCTGAACATTTGATGCCATCCTTTACATATATTCACATGAGCATAGGTGAAGCAGCAACCGTCAGAGATCTAGTTATTTAATCCTGTGTGCAAATCTTCGTCGCACTTTTGGTTGTATAATACTCCCTCCATTTTCAAGTGTAGGGTCTAGGGTGTGTTAGGATTTTCCAAACCAAAATTTGTCCATCAATTGCTCAAAGTATATGTATGTCTAGATCACAGCAGATGCGTCAACAGATCTTGTTTTCCATGCCTTTTAGTAAGACATTGGTTTGTGGTAATTGATAACATATTGCAACAGAAATTAATTGTCAAAGTATACCTTGAAAGACTTTCCCAAATACTAAAACGCTGTATTAAAATAAATGGTAAGTTTCATGTTTGCCTGATCTCAGAAGACAAAAATTTCATCCTTGTCTTCTTTGGACTTTCAGGAATTGGCACCTGATTTGTGCAATGCACTGTCCTTAACCAAACAGGAGAAGCAACAAGCAGCCCAAGAAGGGAAAATGAAGAAACAGTCAAAGAGGGGCAAAAAAGTGGCTGGTATTACTTTTGCTCAGTCTACTTTATATTTATACTTTGTTACTCCCTCTGATTCAGTTGGTACTTTTTTAACTTGGCTCATCAGTATCAATATTATATAAAAGCTACAAAGATTGACAACTGATGGCTGATGTTACTAGATTCATCATGGGAAATACTTTCATAGTATATAATTTTCTTTGTTTAAAATTATATAGTTATGCAGAAATTGCAGGTCAAAGTGCTAAATGACTTGCATCTGGAACCAGAAGGGGTAGTTTCTAATGCATGTGCACCATGAGGATTCTTGTAATACAATCATTCAGTTATCATTTGGCTATTAGACTGTGGATTGTTCTTAGCTAGGCTGATACCTGCATGGCTGTTTTAGAGATGTTTGGGGGTCTTTAAATAAGCAGAATCATGCTTTTGTTGTGCTTGATCAATCATTTACATGTTTCATTTCTTCCATGTACCATTAGATTAAATCTTATACAACGACAGCATCTTTAGAGCATGTTTTGGATCCTATACCTAACAACCTTGCCAGCAACAATAGCAAAGATGATTGGATATTTGCTTCTTTCCTTCTTCTGGGCTAGGATTTCCTTGCTTTCGAGGGAGACACCACCCCTTTACTAGAGATGTTGTCTTTTGCCCTTAGTTTTTTTTATGGGGAAAGTTGCGTACATACAGCTGAAGGTCATCATCACCTGGCCAACTTGGGCCTTATTGTTTTTTTTTCCCTTTCTTGGTGACATACCTTTGTATTCGATTGTATAATGGCTTATATTTCTTTTGTCTGGGGTGATGAAGTGTATTATCTTTACAGATGAATCTAGCCATACACTGGAAATACCCCAAGCAAATTTGGATTCGGAGAATCAACCTCATAATTATGATGTGAACATTGAGGTAGACTTCTTATTAGTTTCTGTACTGAAATTCTTCTTGTAAAATCTTATATAGAAGTAATATCCTGGGAGTGGCCAAGGTAGGATTGTTTTTCTGTTTACCATGATAATCATGTGTTATTCAGGCCAACGAGGGATGAGTAGTCACATCGAACTTTGTAGATGTGTGGCCAGATGAAGGCTTGTGTAGGGCCCTATTTTTATTCAAGTTGCATGCACTAACAAGAGCACAGGAGCCAGCAACCATTGTTTTGAAAGTCGACGATTAGGATCCGCCTAGGCGCGACCAGTCGCTCGTCGACGGGGTTCCGCCTCGCCTATGGGGGTAGGCAGACCCCTAGGCGGGCTGAGGTCGCCGGCGAGGAAGGAGCAGGCGGCGGCCATGGCAGAGGAGGCGGAGAAGCAGGGACGGGGGCGGCGGAGGGTGCGAGCGGCACTAAGGAGGCGGAGACGGGGCAGCGGACGGTGCGGAGAAGCCGAGACGGCGGACGGCGGACGGCGCGGCAGTGGCGGACGACGCGGTGGCGGTGACGACGCGGAGGAGCCGAGACAGCGGCGGCGCGGGGATGCGGATGGGTGTTCGGTTGATTGAAGCCAGAGGAGGGGATAGGGTTGGGGATGAAGTTAGCTATGGCTTGGGCTGTTTTATGGGCCTTTCTATAGAACTTTTGGCCCACATGTGTACTGAACCAGTTATTTTCTGTTTTCTTTTTCTTTTTTATACATATATAAATGTATATATACTGACGCCTAGGGAAACGCCTAGGAACGCCTAGGCGCGATTAATCCCGACTAGTCTCTAGGCTAAGGGTCAGCGCCTAGATTCCGCCTAGCGCCTAGCAAAACTTTGATGTTTCCAACTCAACCAACTACTCTTCCATAATGTCAATCTCTTGTATGTATGCCAACAATAACTGTGAATAGTGAATGTATTAAGTTTGAAATTTTGATGTGAATAGTGAATGTATTAAGTTTGAAATTTTGATCTTGACAATCTATGAATGTGCTCTAGGCACATCGTAAAATCCTTTAGTAGCTTTTTAGTTTGTACTTCCAATCAGCATGCTTGATTGATGGAACTTTTTTGTAATTGCAGTGTGATTTGCTCAATATGCCAGCTGTTTCACAGCTTGAGAAGGATGAAAAGTATCAGTTGGTTTATGAGCTTCTAAAGATATTCCTTACTAAGAGGCTTGGTTCCTACTTGGAGTTTCAGACTGCAAACTCTGCCTTGCTGGAAGATTATGGTATCTTCTCTGCCAGACCAGTGCCTATGTTTTTTCCCCCTTGCCATCTTGGCTTCATTTCTTTGACTTTTGATGAACAATCGACAGGACTCGTCCATGAGGAGTGCGTAACCAAGATGCGCCTCATGTCTTTGCTCGATCTGAGCAGCCACTGCTCTGGCGAAATTCCCTATTCTGCAATCACTGTTGAACTTAGGGTAAATTGTCCATTTTTACTTGCTGTTCATTCAATCAATAGCTTTTATTAACCTTTCTGGAATTTTTATTAACTTTTGTAATGCCTCATTAGATCAATGATGATGAGGTGGAGCAATGGATTGTAAAGGCAATTGCATCCAAGATATTGGATTGCAAGGTTGACCAGCTTAACCAGACTGTCATCATCAGGTATTCATGGCGCTAAGACTTAGCAGACTATCTTTGTCTTATAGCAGTGGATCAAGTTTCTTTGTTGATTCAATGTTATGTTGATATTTTGGTTAAGTTGTGTCGTGCCGTGTAAATTTTAGTCGTCATACGGGAGCATCGAGGGGTCCTTGACTGTTAAATAGCAGTAGCAGAACTGGACAACTCAACAGATTAAGCTGTGGTACCAGAGGTTGAATCATAAAAGGGCAAACAGAAACATGGGGCATAGAGGTGTTGAAACACATTACATCATAACTAGGGCCATTCCAAATCGTTTACAGAAAAAAGCAAGATCCATAACTCACAATGATAATTTAAACTATCATTTTGCTTTATCCAGAGGCTAATTCTTTTGTTGCCAAGAACCAAAAAAAAAACACCCCCCCCCCCCCTCTCCCTCTCTCACTCTCTCTTTGAGGTGGAGAATGGCAACTGTAGCCATACAAATAAGTGAATTCAACCATCAATATCAACCCAAATGGGTTAGCCAGTTAACTATTTGTCCATAGGATGACGACCATACAAATAGAAAATATATCGACATCTTAGGTTTACATGCTCTACTAGACATGTTGGGTATTCAATCTAGCTAACTCCACATATGACTTTTTATAAAGTAAATTCTCACACTGAATAAGGTAGTGCAAAACTAATTCGCAATATGATATTCCTTACAAAACTAATCAGTAATATCCTTGCCTTTTGTTTCTCAATTGAAACTAATATATTCAAATTTTATTTCCACCATACTATAGTTGAACCATCTATGACATTTGCATATATTACCAAGAAATTGAGTCAAAATAGATCAATCCAGATGCATGTAGAACTGGGATAGCGTATTACTCCCTTCGTTTGAGAGAATATATTCCATACTGTTTGTCATAGAAGATATCGTTATTAGAATACTTCGACATGGTTTGGTCTATGGTATGGTGTGCTATGGACAAATATAGTGAACATAGGGGAGTACCAGAGACAGGGGTGCCAGAGAAGCAGAGGGTGAGGACTGAGGGTGAGGGTGAGGGTCAATATCCGGAACATAAAAAGGTTTCATTGTCCTCATAAGTGCATTAACTTCAACAGATGGAACCTGAAAATAGAATGAAGTTTTTTTAAGGCAAAAAACTGTGGGGGAGAACCCCACAGCACTTCATTTCTTTTTTTAAAAAAATAATAAAAATAAAAGGGAGTTACAAGAGGTACAAAGGACTTACAACAAGCTTAACTAAAAGCATCTAACCAAAAGCAAAACCCCGAACCTCAGGTCAGGTTTGAAACGCCCAAAGATGTAAGCATTTCTGTTTAGGAATCTCTGTATATGAGATGACACTGTATGCAATTACAACAGTTTATGGTACCTGGCACATTAGATGAAACTATCCATCCTCAGGATTCAGTCCCAGATCTGAAGCTTTAACTGGAGCATACCTAACCACCCACTTGCATTGTGCAGAAATACTCTTTGACCACGAAATGATCACTTTGCCACTATATCCTGAATATATTCAGGCTTATTATTAAAAGGTGGTAAGTGGTAACTACACACTTGCAATAACATTTCCAGAGACTTTATTCCATCGAATACATGAGTTTAAATGTAAACGTACAGAAAATGATGATGGGGCATCCAATATCTGAAAAGCTAGACCTTTCACATCAAGCTGACCATGAATGCTTGGAAAACTGTCACCCTTTGACATACCAAATGGTCAAGCATGGTATAAGAAAGCTTCATGAGAGGTTTTGGTGTCTTGGCGTGGCTAACAGTAAACCCTATTGAGTGCAGCCACTCATCTAGTGTGAGATGTCACATCTCCACTTGTTTAAAAAAAAAATAAGACCATGTAACAATGCCAGCAGTGGAAAAAGGACGTAAGAGATCATGCTTAGTGAAGTACCTTACCGGTAGCTCTTCATTTGTGCCAAACAATAGGTATTTCTGAAATTCTACAGCTGCACATGAAAACTCCTTTTCAACACAGAAACTAAGCTTTCAATATCATTTGCTGTTAAGCAGAGATAATTCGATAATAAAACTATGGTAAAACAGAAATCATAAAAGCAGTATCATTACTGGAGCAAGCATCGACTACATGCAATTCCCAGTTACATGCACGTGTACACAATTATAATACATCTTTGTCTTTTAGCAGCGGATCAAGTTTCTTTCTTGATTCGATATTATGTTGTTATTTTGGTTAATTTATGTTGTGCCATGTAAATTTTAGTCGGCATACGGAGAGGATCTTTGGGATGG
>DXKC01003491.1:0-10305 GCA_031170775.1 Cymbopogon citratus
GAGCCGTGCCCATTTCCCGGTGCGGCGGCCGGCCGACGTCTCCGGTCCGGCCATGACCACACGCGATGCGGATGCATGCACATGCACCAAAAGCTCTCATCTGGATCACTCGTCTGTCGTCACGTTGGCACGAAACTCGATGAGTTCCGTGGATGGGCCCCACATGTAAGCGACCCGAGGCCCCATATGAAAATCACCAACTTGCTGCACTTGGAGCAATCGGATAGCCCCGGGCGTCTAGAAATACTGCATGTAGGCGATCATCGGAGCCTCAGAGCTTGAAGTTTTTTTTTTCTCGCATGCAGTTGCAGGCGCAGGTGAATTCCATTGCACTCGCACGTGAAGTGAAGGGTGGTTTCCTTCCTTGGGACCGAAGGAAAACGGGAAACATCGGCAGGAAAGCAGCTGCTCTGCAAAACGGGAAACATCGGCAGTGAAAGCAGCTGCAAGTTGTGAAGCTACGGCCTCGTTTAGATGCCAAATTTTGGCAGGCCAAATTTAAAATGTTCGTCTCGCAAAGTACAACCAAACTCTGCAATTAGTTTTTGATTTTATCTACATTTAATACTCCATGCATGCGTCGGCATTTTGATGTGACGGAAAATCTTCTTTTTGCATAGTGAATTTGGAAGAAAATTTTGGGAACTAAGGCCGTATTTAGATTGGTTAGAATTGCAAGTTTTTTCACTCTCTTTCCATCACATCACCATCACATCAATTTTTAGCCGCTTGCATGGAGCATTAAATATAGGTAAAACAAAAACTAATTACACAGTTTAGTTGGACATCACGAGACGAATCTTTTAAGTTTAATTAATCCATGATTGGACAATATTTATTAAATAAAAACAAAAATGCTACAGTGCACAGAATTCTAACTTCTCATATTTTGCCCTGATCTAAACACGGCCTAAACAAGGCCTACATATATACTACTTATACATGTAGATGAACTGACTTGATCGAATCCAACAAGGGCCATGTTACACTATAAAAAAAGATTCCCATCACATCAAAATGCTAGCATATGTATGGAGTACTAAATGTAGATGAAATTAAAAAATAATTACACAGTTTTATTGCACTTTGCGAGACAAATATTTTAAGCATAATTAATTAATATCTAGACAATTATTACCAAATAAAAATAAAAATGCTACAGTATTGCACAGTACACAGTGATTCGGTGTGCACCGAATCTGGCATCTAAACAAGGAAACAAAAGAAACGAGTACTCCGTACCGTATGGAGGAACTGGAGAGAGTCCACTCGCATGCAGGTGCAGCTGAATCGCATCGCATCGCATCGCATCGCAGGTGAAGTGTATGGAGAAAATGGAGAGTCCACTCGCATGCAGGCGCAGCTGAATTGCATTTGCAGGTGAAGTGAAGGCTGGTTTTCGTTCCTTGGGACCGAAGGAAAAAGGGGAAACATCGGCATGCAGTGAATGTTGCTCACAAGTGCCGTATCCCAAATCCCAGCGGGCCCGAATTTGTTTGGCACAATCCCAGCGGGCCCGAATTTGTTTGGCACGAGGGGACAGGGGAGCATAACCCACGGAAGAAACCAACAAGACCATTCAAGGGCGCGGATCATCGGATGGTCCCTCACTCTCCCAAACTAAGCGTTGCGCATGTGAGTTTTATCTGCACTTAATTGACTGTCTAGGTATCATTTTTAATTACCTTCGAGTTAGAGGTCTAAGAGTATGTCTAAGAGTCTTATAAACTCTCTCTAAATGATCTTTTAGATAGCTATTATAGATTTCTATATTTTTCCGCTCTTGGAAATTTTTTCTATATGTTGTGTGAAACTTTAGAATCATTCTTATTTTCTTTCTTTTGTTTAGATTACACAATATAACGTAGACGTCCAAACGCACGCACTCTTGTGCCGACAGATCTTGAAGTTCAAAAAGTCACCACAGGCGCCTCGTTGTCAAGGGAGACGTCGCCTACCACTTAATGCATAGCGTCGAAAAATCCTGGGAAAATCATAGAAAAAAGGTGTGAGCACCAGGATTTGAACCCTGGTGGGTAGGTTCCATCACAAGGAACCAACCAGTTGATCTATGATCAGTTCGCTATTTTTTTTTTCTTTTGCTACTGAGAAAACCAAAAATATGGCTATGTTTAGAGAAAGATGTAATTAATATTTAATAATTTCATTTTCAAAATCTTTTGGGGTTGCTTATACTATTTTCATCCATTCTTTTTTTATATAATTTCCTACATTTTCAGCTTTAAAAAATTCCTAGTTGTTTAACGATGTTTGAGAGATGTAGTGGTACACAATATGTTTGCCTTGGAACCCAACCACATGAGTTCAAGTCTTCGTCTTAGCGTGAGTGTTTGCTTTTTTTTTAATTTGTTCTAAGATTTATTCACTTTCCGTTCAACTCTTTAGATGTTCTCATAGGGTTTAGAGTGTATATTTCTTGGACACCTATGGTGACTTCGTCAATCTTGGGATTTGTCTATCCTTTAGATATGCTTATAGGGTTTAGCGTGTACAGTTATTGGATGCTTACGGTGACTTCATCAGTCTCTTTTTTTCTCGAATACGCAAAAGATTTGCGTATCATTGTATTAAGAAGAAGAATAGTGAAAATATACAACGACGCGCTTATGGCAAGTGCAACGGAGGTCCTACGGCCGTCAGCCGGACCGTCCTAGCAACAAGACAGGTTCGATATTACACAGTGGAAAACAACCGATGAGGGGCGGCGCTACAACCTACGTAGCGGCGTCGGGTGAATCCTCTCCTGCGAGGAGCACTCCACCGCGCCACCATTTGGTCGCCGGGAAACGCGCGTCCAGAGCTTCAATCTGGCTTTCCGTTAATCTCCCACTGAGGATAGCATCACGTAAGCTCCAAGTTCCGCTCGGCGGAACTAGGCGGCCGCCTAGGCGAGGGCTCCCGTCGCGACTAGGGGGGTAGGCGGAGCCCTAGGTGGGTGGAGGTCGCCGGTGGGAGAGGAGGAGCGGCGGATGGCGGGCGGAGCTCGCCGGTGGTGGCAGAGGAGTGGCGGGCGCCGCGCGAACCAGGGGAGACAGAGAGATAGGAGACAGGGGAGGCCAGAGGACCGGCGGACGGCGGGCGGAGGTCGCCGGTGGAGGAGAACCGGTGGCGGGCACGGGCGGACGGCGTGCGTGCAAGTGCTTGTGCGACGGCGGCGGGAGTGCGGGAGGACGAGTAGAGGACCTCGTCCTTCGACTAGGAGATCAGAGGAGGCTTCGGGACACAACTTCATCAGTCTCTCAGATTTAGTCATAGGTATTGGGTTTATTTGTGAATCTACTGGCGTTGTATGTCTAGCTTAGTCTATTTGGATGTGTTTTCTAAGGTATTGTGTGCAAATTTATTGGACACCTCTGATAAGTTTATCAATCTTTAGATTAATTTGCCTATCCAGCTGAGGTTGTCGAATGTGTATATGTGTGTTGTGTAGGTGTACATTTAAGCTGAATCTCAGAATGTGCTTATAAGGGCAAGGATGTGCGTGAATATGTTTGTGAGTATGCAAATGAGACGAGATGAGGCGTGACCGCCGTGACGACGAGTCGAGTCGACGACGCGCAAGGCCGGCCAGATGAGTGCAAAACGGGTGTTTGCTACAATGGTTTCGGTGCGCTGCTTTCCAAATTCCAACATGCGGAGGATCGGAGGCGCACACACGCCTACTACTGCTGCGACCGGTGCAGTGCCCCCGTCTATTTTTGCCGTCTCAAAACGCGACGCGAAGGGCCGGTGGGTACTGGAAAGGTTGGCCACGGTGCCTGCTAGTGCTAGGCCAGGACAGCAGCATGCGCCGCCGGGATCCGTCCCGGTGGGCAGGACGCAGGAGTGGGGCACCATCACCTGATCCGCAACCGCAAAATACGGCGGCCGAAAAAGAAACTATTGTCGTGATTTGATTTTTGTTTGCTATTGAACTCCAAAATAACTTTTAAAATCATTTAAATTACCAAGCTACTTTGAATTGAAGTATTTAAAGACGCCTCCCTCTCTTTTTTGAATAGCTGATAAAAATGTGGTTAATACTTGTGAAGATTTTGAAACCATTAAAAATGTGTTTTTAAACTTGTAAAAATTTCAAAACAGATCTTAGAGATAAATTACGATGGAAAATAAAAAAAAAACTGGAAGACTGAGAAAAAATTTAAGTGATACCGATGGCAAAAATATGTGTACATAATACCGAAAGCATTCATGTTAGTTGTGTCTTATGTTTTTGTAGCGAAAAGACATATATAGTTTTAAACTTCCCTAGAGATAATCTAATTCTTTGAAATTGTAGAAATATTTTTACAAGCTCTAATTTTTTTTATCCTAATCTATCACTAAATTTAATTTGTTTTTTAGAATCTTAGAGGCATTTTGTATGATTTAAAGACCTTATTAAGTATGTACCAGTTTTTTTAACTTAAAAAAAGATTAAAAAATCATTTTTAAATTAGGACAGGGAGATAATTGGAACGGTTTTGCGAGTCGAACAATAGTTAATATGTAGTTTTAGAGTTTGAGGATGAAACAAAAATAGATCGAGTGCGGTCGTCAAAGAAATGTATACTGGCTACTGCTCCTGTAATCGTAGTCCTGTCGCTCTCCCTCCCCGACACGCAAATTGGAGGTGCAGCTCTCTCGGCCTCTCGCTCCCTGATTCCTCGATCCGAGGAGTCTCATCGTTCTTGTCTTCCTACCCCGAGCCCGAGGCCGGGCCGTGGCCAACACCACGCGCTGGTCAACGGAATGCGCGTCGGCGCGTCCACTTCGTACTCGCTCTCTCACCTCCAACCCGTTCCATTTCTTTCGCTCTTCTCTCTTTGCGCTTCTGCCTACCAGCCGGTCCTCTGCCTGCTTTCTTTCTTCTACAGGGATGCATGGTGTTCGATGAAATGCCGGCGAGAGATGCTCTTGGAACTGCACGTGTCACGCATGGCACGTACGCAGTAATTCTTTTCACCCATGTTTGATGTTTCCTTCTCGATCCTATTGCCGATGGAACATCTCTTCTTGTTACTGCGTGCAGTGGACAAATTCTTCATCGCTAGTGTGTAGTTGTTGCCTCCCTCCTTTTTTACAGGTCGTACCTGCTTTGTCTTAAATCAAATACTTTTATCTGTATCTTTGACTACCAAATTTAGGAAACGTACATAGTTTTACAATATGTAAATTATATATCATGTGAATCTAAAAAACATAAATCTTACATCAGTAACATTTACAATTTTTTTTGAAATTAATGTTGAAAGTTACAAATAAATTGACTTAGGACAAAGCTAACACGAAGAACGGAGGGAATGCGAAATGAACGGTGTCTACTTGGGAGACTACTTCTGGCTAGATTGTTTATTTGGCCCGAAATCCCACTGCACTAGTCTTATGGCAGATAATACAATCTCACCCCCTCTGCAACCTGTTCAGCTACAGGGACCCATATATATATGGTGATGCAAATTAAATAAACCTACTTGACTATTTTTTTTTCCAAATCAATACATCGCCGGGATTAGTTCGGACTACTTATTTCATTTTTTTTTATCATTTCATCTCTAGCATTGGACATGATTGTCAACACACTCTACAGCTACATGTAATGCTAATTTATTGGAATTGAACATGACTGCCTTCTTTTCTATGCAGAAAAGGAGAGGACTATTTTGTGAGGGTTGCGTCTATGACCTTCTGCTATGCTTAGGCTAAACATGTTGGCATTATTATTTCATCTCTAGCATCGAGACCGGGAGAGCGTTCTGTCTGTTGACAAGTTTCGGAAGGAATCAACTAACTCCCACACGAGATGGTCTTGATCGTAGATGCAGTCATAGCCAGATACACTAATAAGTTAGCTGATCTAATTGAAGATAGGGTGATGATAGCCCTGGGTGTAGTGCAACATCTTGAAAGTGCTCAAAGATCATTTGGACTGCATGAAGAGCGTAATTGTTGATGCTGAGGTGAAGAGCATCCATGACAGTGCCATCAACACCTGGCTGAATCAGCTGAAAGACATCATGTATGATGCTGATGATCTGATTGACCTCTGTTCCATCAAGAGCTAGAGATCATCCCATATCCAACTATCCTCTATGCTGAACCAACGGGTATGTCACAAAGCCTCACTCTTCTCTTGTCTTGGAGACTTTCAATTCAACTGTGAGATTGGTTACAGAATTAAGGATATTAACGAAAGACTTAAGAGAATTTTGGAGGACACAGTTATGCTTAGGTTGGCTAGAGTTATCCCTAAGCATACTATCGTTCCTAATGTAGACATCCGTCAGACTGATTCTTTGCCAGAAGTTGTTGTTGGAGCAGATATTGTAAACAGTACCAATGAGATGGTTGAGAAACTGATTGCTTACAGAGATGTGGATTCAAAATTTTGTGTTTTTGGCATCGAAGGGATGCCAGGAATTGGTAAAACAACCTTAGCTAAGAAGATATATAATGATCCAAGGATAGAGAAGGAATTTCGGCTCAGGATTTGGTTATGTGTTACTGAAACTTTTGATGAGATCAATTTGTTGAAGCAGATGATCCGGGAAGCTGGAGGAAGTGCAGAAGAGAAAACCACGAGAGCGGAACTTGTGAGCTATCTTGTCCGTTGCATATCTGGGAAGACTGTATTTCTAGTTCTCGATGATGTGTGGGGGGCAGATGTTTGGACTGATCTACTATGTAGGCCATTTGAACATCAGCTTCAACCCAATCGCATCCTTATTACTACAAGGCACAGAGCAGTATTACAAGCAACAAGAGCAGTACACATTCACCGTGTACTAAAGATGAACGAGGACACTGGATTAGAATTGCTACTGAAAGATATTTTTAGAAAGCAGGAAAGTGAAACTGTAGAAAAATTTAGAGATATTGGAAGAAAAATTGTCTTAAAATGTGATGGCCTTCCACTTGCCATCAAGGTGATCGCTGGTGTATTGTCATCTAAGAATACTATAGCTGAATGGGAAGGGGTGCATAATAGTGAATGGTCTTTGGATGGGCTTCCAGATCGAGTACAAGGGCTATTATATTGGAGCTACAGGGATTTGCCTTCTGAACTTAAGCAGTGCTACCTTTTCTGCTCAATATTCCCTGCGAGCTCCCAAATTCATAAGGATGCCATTTCTTACTGGTGGGCCGCTGAAGGCTTGGTGAGCAAAAAGGGCAGTCTTTCAATGCATGATGCCACTAAAGGCTATTACGATGAGCTTGTCAGAAGGAACCTCTTGCAGCTACACCCAAGGTATCTTGACAAGAGCAGATCTACAATGCATGACCTTCTAAGGTCACTATCCCAGTATCTGTCAAAAGATGAGTCTATGTTCATTGACGCGCGCACAATTACAGATTCTGTACCAATGTTGCGCCATATAGGGATTGCCAATGTTGGAGAGAGATTGCCGGCTGCACTGAAAAAGATTGTCTGTTTGCGTACGCTGGCACTATTTAACAGCCCAAACTTTTCTATCATAGATGGTGAATTGTTTAGGAGGCTCAAACATCTTCGCATTCTCATCCTTAGTGAGACAAGCATCAGGGCAGTCCCTAAATCTGTGAAGAATTTGGTGCATTTGAGGGTTCTAAATCTCAGTTTCACAAAACTCCAGGGAATCCCAAAGTCAATAGGGCGTCTTCTAAATCTTCAGTATCTTTCATTGCTGGGTTGCAGTGAGCTTCGGGTGTTGCCGAATAGTATCGCAAAACTATCAAGCCTGAGGTTTCTACGCCTCAATGAGACTTCTATTACTTCAATGCCATGTGGAATTGTGGGATTGCGCCATCTTGACATGCTCATGGCAGTTTTTGAAAGTTCTAATAGATTCAGGCTGGACGAATTGCAAAGCCTCTCACAGCTTAGGCGTCTCAGAATTGATAAGCTAGAAAGGGTGAAAGTAGCAAGTGTAGTTCTGAATGACAAGACAAGGTTAAAAGAACTGGCACTTGGCTGCACTATAGACAGGAGCATATCCAAAGAAGCATTTCATGGGACAAATGATGGCCAGAGAATTATGACCACAGTTTATGAAAATCTTGTGCCACCACCAAATCTGACCCACCTCTTTATTCATGGTTTTCTGGGGACCAAGTTCCCATCATGGTTAGTTTCACCATCATCGGCTATTTTCAGAAACTTGGAACATCTGCATCTCAACGATTGCATCTCATGCCCCCAAATTCCACCAGTTGGACAACTGCCTGATCTGCTGGTATTGAAGATCAAAGGAGCAGATGCAGTAGTTAATATGGAGGCAGAGCTTTTAGGCCAAGGCATGAGGAAAGGACAAGAAATTATATTCTTCCCTAGACTTGAATTGTGTCACATATTTGATATGTGCAACTTAGTGTGCTGGTCTTTGAACACACATGATATATGCAGGAAGATGCAATTGAACCCTCACCAGGTCGTCTTGATGCCATATCTCAAGCGCCTTATGCTCATCAACTGCCCCGAGCTACAAGCCCTTCCAGATGGCCTGTCAAAACTAACCAGCTTACAAAGGATTCAAATCGAAGGTGCAGATAGCCTCGAAGAGGTTGCAAATCTGCCTGCAGTGGTCTGGCTCAAGGTTAGGAACAGAAGTCTGAGAAGACTCTTTAATCTGAGAAGTTTGGAGAGATTGCTTGCCCAAGATTGTCCTGCACTAGGAGTTGTGAAGCTGCCACATTCACTGCAAAAAGTTTTCTTGGTAGACTGTCAGATGGAGCAAGAAATCAGGGCATGTTTACCACAACATTTGGGGATCGTGCTACGTGCTTCAACAACAGGTGGCGATGACAGGGATATGTTTCCTAATGAATCGATATACAATTGAAGAGTTGAGCAATCGATATCTGTTCCATGTTGCTGTAAGTAATGCTCATGCAACAATTTCGAGCATGGAAAGCTCACTGTGACCTTCTTGATTGATTGATTTGATTTGACAAAATTTAACTGAATGTCTTGTTCCTTGGTTCTTACACTTGTACAGGCTGTAAAGCTACCTTTCATTACTCTTTTCTTTATTCTTTTAGCAAGAGAGGTTGTTATAATTCATTTGCTAGATCTCGTAAAAAGAGCTTTGCATTCTCATTGTTTTCGCGATGTCAGATTTTGTGCATGCATCTGCTTCAACATTGTTTGAGTGTTTTTTTTAATGAAACTAAGCCCAATCTGATAAACTCGTGGTTTCATGTTTGTTTACGTAGTATGAGCTCTGAATTAAATAGAATCGGATACTAAAATATACACAACTCATATTTATTTTGTAGAAATACATAAAAATGAGACAACGACATTACATTACACCATTACAAGACATACTCCTAGCAATTTCAATGGCAGGGAAGAATAATTTCATCCAAAAATGGCCAAGGAAAAACGAAAAAAAAACCCAAGAAGACCTGCAAAAAAAAAAGTATACAAAAAAGATGGCATGCATATGATGGATGTCACGGCCGGAACGGAGACCTCTCACACTACTCTCACCGCCGTCACTAGAGCCCCAACCACACGCCGGCGAGCGCAAGAGCCGCCGCGGCGAGGCCGCCACATCCCGTCGTCAACCTCGCCGGCGCGAGCGACGCGGTCGTGGCGTCCGGGGACGCCTCCGCCTCGGGCGAGTCCGCGACGGTCGCCGGCGTCTTGCCCTTCTTCTTGGCCGGGGCGAGCGGCGCGGGCGCGGGCGCTTCCGCCGTGCCGAAGAGCTTCTGCGGCAGCAGCACCTTGTCGACCTGGTAGACGACGAGGCTGTCGTCGGAGTAGAGAGAGTTCGCGACGGTGGCGTTGACGACGCCGGTGGTGATGTTCACCTGCTGTCCCTCGGAGGTGACGTTGAGCGGGTACTCCCCCGGCGAGGCGCTGCCGGCCTGCGTCCGGAGCGGGTTGCTGACGGTGTCGAACTGCGACATGGGGATGGCGGTGGACACGACGTGGTACTGCACCAGCGCGTTCTTGTCCTGGTCCGACAGCGAGTTGAGCGTGCCGGCGGGGAGCGACGTGAAGGCGTTGTCCGTCGGCGCGAACACCGTGATGCCGTTCCCGCCGTTGCTCACCTGGTTGTCGATCTGCGACGCGACGCCCGTGGACTTGAGCAGCCGGATGAAGGTGTTGAACTGCCCGCCCTTGGCCAGCACGCCCGTGATGTTGCTCGACGTCGTCGCCGCGGCCTTGGGCGCCGGCGCTGTGGGTGTAGCCGGCGTCGCGGGGGTGGCCGGTGTCGGCGTCGCTGGCGCAGCCGTCGGGCCCTGTGCCGACGCCGTGGCGGCGGCTACGACGAGCAGCACGAGGATGGGCACGAGTCTCCGCATGGCGTGCATGGT
>DXKC01003496.1:0-16699 GCA_031170775.1 Cymbopogon citratus
GGCTTGGTTCTAGGATCATTCAGCAATTTAACTTCTGATACTAGTAAGTTTATTGTTCTTATTGTTTTTTGTTCTTCGAGTTTACTTTATTCGCTTCGTGTAGGGAATAGAGTAATTGTTCTTAGCATAAGAGTGGTGCTTGGGCTAGGAATACTCGGAGATATCTCCTATCGGCCGGATTAGTGGTAGTACATTGGGGGGAAGTGACAGTCTCCCTAGTGGTTATCAATTTCATATCCCGTTGGTAGGACTGTAGGTCTTGTGCGCCAAGGTTAAGCATCCTCTGTGGTGTCTCTTTTCCTCAGGTTGCCCCACTTAAAATAATATTAACACAGCTTACCATAGGTTGGAGGAAGACTGACGGAGTAATCCTCTCTATATCGCTTAATTCTCACTAGCTTATTCTACAGCCCTTGGGTAGTAGCTAAGCAGGGTTAGTCTTTTGTACGCTTTCTCTTTGCAAATAAATAAATAACGATACTCATAAATATCTCCCGGGTGAAGTGCTTACCGATATCCGTACGCTTGCGGATTATTTCTCTGTATGCGTAACTAATATCAACAAGCATTTCTGGCGCCGTTGTCGGGGAGAAAGACGGTCTGCTTAGATAACCTAAGTCTTGCTCTACCTTGTACCTTTATTTTTATTTTTTCTTTTATCTTATTTTACCCATATGAAAAACATAAACACAATACCTATCATTCAATTCTCTGCACCCACGGAGACCAGCCTAGTGCCACATGAATCATCAAAACCTATCCAAACACCTAGCTACAGGTTGAGTCCGCGGTTGATTGCATTGGTCCAAAGCCTATCTTTTCAGGAGAAGGAGATGAAAACCCTTATCTACACATAAGAGATTTTGAGCAAACATATGACTGTCTTCGTATAGAAGGCATGTCCGATAAAACTCTCCGTTGGAAGCTATTTCCTTTTTCATTAAAGGGAAAAGCTAGACAATGGTATGATAGAACTGTAGGTAAGCTATAAGGAGATTGGGGGTCTTTACGTTCCAACTTTTATCTAGATTTTTATCCCATCTCCCAAGTCGTCGATCTTAGGGTCAAGATTCTCACTATTAAGCAAGAACCTCAAGAATCTTTGGCCTCATCCTGGAATCGTTTCACTATACTATTAGCATCAGGCCCGGACCTTAGTCTACCAGACCCTATTCTCTTACAGCACTTTTATAAAGGTCTGCGTAGAAATGATAAACAATTGCTCAACACAACTTCTGGAGGATCTTTCTTGCATGTCTCTTCAGAGAAAGCAAGACAGATCCTAGATCAAATTTTATCCACTGAATTAGATTATCCAAAAGAAGAAGAGATAGAATCTCAGATAGCTGAAACCAATCATTTGCTAGATAAACCAACCACTTCAGCTAGCTCGTGTCTTGAGCAAGAAAAAGAAGAAACTCCATTTCCAGACTTTATGCTAGATATAGAACCTGGTCTTTTCTCCGATTTTGGAAACGTTTTGAAATATCACTCTGTGAGGAAGCCTAGAAAATCTGTTTTAGTCTCTGAGGATATTCCCTTCGGTAGAACCTCAGCAGAACTAGTTTCTGTAATGAGTAATGAATGGTTAGAAGAGTCAGAGCTTTCCACTGAAGTAATCCGGGTGGATTCACCTTCTATTCCAATTCGTTGCATAATCAATACAGAACGAATAGATGCTTTCTACAATCCAGTTATGGGAATAAATATCATGTCTATGTCATTAGCGCAATACCTTTTGCAAGACATGGTATTATCTCCAATGACAAAATTCATGAGAAGTCTCTCGGGACATATCCGGGTGGATTCACCTTCTATTCCAGTTCAGAAATTTTACATATCCCGCCAATTCGAGTAGAAGGAACCCCTATATATCTAAGCTTTTATATCTTTGACACATGGGACTTTGACCTATTGATAGGACAACTATTTAGAAGACTTCTCTATGAGGGGCAAACCGGAAAACTAAATATTGCTTAGGCAAGAAACTTCAGTTCCCGCTGTCCCTATCACACTCTCTAAACTCTAGGACCGAACCAGATCCATAATATGATCCATTGGAGGAATTTCGTACTGCCTCTTTAGACTTTCTAGCCAAGCCAGAATTAGAAGATGAAGCTAGATTCTTCAAAAAAGAAGAAGCTGACCCTTCTGAGGATGAACCTTTAGATGAGTTTGCAGAGCCACCTAGACCTCCTATTGAACTTAAACCTTTACCAGCCGGTCTTAGATATGCTTTTCTAGGTGATAATCCAAAGTATCCTGTCATTATAAGTGATAAACTCACTCAGGAACAGACTCTTTGCCTAATGGCTGTCTTAGAACAACATCAATCAGCTTTTGGCTACTCACTCCAGGACCTGAAAGGAATCAGTCCTGCTCTTTGCACTCATCATATCCCTACAGATCCTAATATTCCACCATCTAGAGAACCCCAGCGTAGACTCAACAATGCGATGAGAGAGATTGTTAAGAAAGAAGTTTTGAAACTATTGCATGCAGGCATTATTTATGCTATGCAGCATAGTGAGTGGGTAAGCCCTGTTCAAGTGGTGCCTAAAAAGGGAGGCATGACTGTTGTCCAAAATGAGAAGAATGAGTTGATCCCTCAGCAAACCGTCATAGGATGGCGGATGTGCATAGATTATAGAAAGCTCAATAAGGCAACCAAAAAAGATCACTTTCCATTGTCTTTCATTGACGAGATGCTAGAGCGACTAGCCAACCATTCTTTCTTTTGTTTCTTGGATGGATATTCAGAGTATCATCAGATCCCTATCCATCCCGATGATCAAAGCAAAACAACCTTTACATGTCTCTATAGAACCTATGCCTATCGTAGGATGTCTTTGGGTTATGTAATACACCTGCGTCTTTTCAAAGATGTATGATGTCTATATTTTTCGATATGATTGAAAAGATTATGGAAGTTTTTATGGATGATTTTTCTGTTTATGGAAAAACCTTTGATGATTGTCTAGAAAACTTAGATAAAGTTTTATAAAGGTGTGAAGAAAAGCACTTAGTCCTTAATTAGAAAAAATGACATTTCATGGTTAGAGAAGGAATAGTGCTAGGACATTTAATATCTGAAAGAGGCATTGAGGTAGATAGAGCTAAAATTGAAGTAATTGAACAATTACCTCCACCTATAAATGTGAAAGGAATTAGAAGTTTTCTTGGCCATGCTGGATTTTATAGAAGGTTTATTAAAGATTTTTTATTTATTGCTATACCTCTTACTAGACTGCTAGCCAAGGATGTTCCTTTTGAATTTGATGATGCATGCTTACAAGCTTTTGAAATTCTTAAGAAAGCACTTATTTCAGCACCAATTATTCAACCCCCTGATTGGACTTTACCTTTTGAAATAATGTGTGATGCTAGTGATTATGCTGTGGGGGCAGTATTGGGACAAACTAAAGATAAAAAGCATCATGCAATTGCCTATGCTAGCAAAACACTCACAGGACCTCAACTTAATTATGCTACTACTAAAAAAGAACTCCTTGCTGTTGTTTTTGCTATTGATAAATTTAGATCTTACTTAGTGGGAGCAAAAGTAATTGTTTATTCTGATCATGCTACTTTAAAATACTTGCTCACTAAGAAAGATGCTAAACCCTAATTAATAAGATGGATTTTATTACTTCAAGAATTTGACTTAGAAATAAAAGATAAAAAAGGAGTAGAAAATTCTGTTGCCGATCACTTGTCTAGAATACAGTTTGAGAATCCACAGGAACTACCCATCGATGACTCACTCCGGGACGACATGCTTTACCGGATCAGCAGCTCCGACCCCTGGTACACAGATATTATTAATTTTATGGTTGCAGCTTATGTGCCACCGGAAGGCAACAAAAGGAAACTTGTCCAGGAGATCCGTTCGCACATTTGGGATGAACCATACCTCTTCTGGGTATGCTCTGATGGCCTACTCAGAAGATGTGTCCCAGCTGAAGAAGGAATCCAGATTATTGAAAGGTGCCATGCATCACCATATGGAGGACACTATGGGGCGTTCCGAACACATGCAAAGATCTGGCAGTGTGGATTCTTCTGGCCAACAATGTATGAAGATACAAAAGAATTCATACGAAGGTGTGGCCTATGTCAACGACATGGCAATATCAATACAAGAGATGCCATGCCACTTATCAACAATCTCCAAGTCGAACTCTTTGACGTATGGGGTATTGATTTTATGGGACCATTCCCTCCATAAAAAAGATATGAGTATATTCTGGTGGCAATGGATTATGTCTCCAAATGGGTTGAAGCCATGCCATGCAGAAATGCTAACAGTATTCATTCACGGAGGATATTTGAAGAAATAATATTTCCAAGATTCGGAGTTCCAAAGATAGTGATCAGTGATGGGGGATCGCATTTCATCGACAAGCGTTTTGAACATTACTTATCGAGATATGGGATACGTCACAACGTTGTTACACTCTATCATCCTCAGACAAGTGGCCAGGTAGAGACATCAAATAAACAAATCAAGAATACTCTATAGAAGACAGTACATGAGATGGGGACCGTATGGAAGGACAAGCTTCATGATGCACTTTGGGCATATCGAACAGCATACAAGACACCTATTGGGATGTCACCATATCAACTAGTGTACGGGAAGACCTGTCACTTACCAGTAGAGCTAGAATTCAAAGCTCACTAGGCTATCAAGAAGTGGAACATGGACCTTCAAGCAGCAGGAGATAAAAGGAAGATGCAACTCTCTGAGCTTAAAGAGTGGAGAGAAAAAGCATATCATAATGCCAAGATTTATAAAGAGAGAGTGAAGAGATGGCATGACAAGAGGATCAAGAAGGAGTTTGCCCCAGAAGACAATTACTTTTTAATTCCAGGGTAAAGCTCTTCGGGCATGGAAAGCTTAGAAGTAAATGGGAAGGACCATTCGATGTGGTGAGCTCATTATCGCATGGAGCCATCACACTGCACAACAATGAAGGTACGTTATTTAAGGTAAATGGTCAACGCCTTAAAATATTTCTAGAGCCCAATAATGAATTAGAAGAAGTAGACTCACTTGCTTTCTTTACTAGAGGGGTATAAGGTCCAATTTTTACTTTTGATTTTTTGGGGATAACTAACTTTTTCCAAACAATAAAAATATATAAATAATTTTGCAAAAATTTGAAGCGGATCGGGCTTGACGGCCGGGCGGCCGCTCGAAACCCTAGGCGCCCGCCCGTTCCCAGAGGCGGTTCACCGCCGCCTTTCTAGATTACGATCCATTCACCTCCCTTATTTGAGAAAATATATTTTTGGATAATTCAATAATTCCTTTTCAAATTATTCTCCAAAAATTCCTAAATTAAACCCTTCTCTCCCCTATATAAACAACCCATGCCTCTAGCCATTCTCATTCAATTCTAAGCCTTTTCTCTTCTTGTTTAGAAGACTCCTACACCTTTCTACGTAGCCATGGCTAAGATGCCTGAGAACTTAGAGAGGAGGATGATCTCTTATGGGATTGACCCCAACACCATTCCCAGAGATGAGCCTGAGTGCAAGGCCCTCGTCCCAGTTAATAAGCCTACTTCCCTTACTAGCATTCCACCAAAGCCGCGCAGCCACGGGTGCTCTTACTTTGCCCAGCCAAGGATCGCTGCACCCCTTGCACCATTGCTCCTAGGAGGACCTCCACCAAAGGGTCCTATCGTTGCGCTGGCTGCTGGAACCAAGCTCCAGACCCCTAAGCACAACGAGGTGCTCATGGGTGTGAAGACCAACAAGGATGGGGAGATCGCTTATGCAAAGTACAATACGGGAGAACGTACTTGTTTTGAAGGAGTTCGTGCTCACCCGAGCAAGGTGAAATTTATTTCTCCGAAGGAAGCCCCCAAGAACACGATGGCCGCTACGGAAAGGTCACGCAAGCATCGCAGGACTATGGTAGATCTGGAGCAGAAGCTGGAGGAGTATCGTGCCATCATCGCCTCCTTAGAAGCTTGTCAGCGTGTCCAGAGCAGATGTATTTCCCACAATGATAGGAGGCTGCTCAATTTTGAACATACCATAGCTAAGATGGAAAAGAAAATAAAGGCCTTAGAGAGCCTCCTTTGAGAGACGAATTATCATAGCATCAGATAGGGCGAGTGAGTTAGTTAAATTTTTAATTTCAAAAGTTTGTTTAATTCTCTTGTAATCAGTGCCCTACATGACGATGCAATAAAGTTTTATATTATCAGATATTGTATGTGCCTCTTTTGTCTCCACCATGTTGTGAATGAAGGATAATAGGAAACCAGTGTGGGGGAGGCACTCGACGATCGAAACGAGCAAATTTCAGTGGAACACTAAAAATATTTGGGAAGACATGACATAAGGACGGCACTCGGCGAAGTGGACCCCGAAAGGCCACCAGCCACGGGCGGCCGCCGGCCACCTTGGGCGCCCGCCCAAGGAGTGGGCCCTCCTGGTCCCAGTTTCGACCACGGTCAGGTATGATCTTCCCTTGTTACAAAATTTTTCGTTGTTCGCACTATTTCGATCTAGAATGAAATATATTGAATCAAAATCACCTTAAATAAAAATTGAGAAAATAGATTATTTTAATCATGACTCAACTATAGACTCACACTATGATAATTCCTAGAAATTTCTATTGTTGTTGGGAAATGAATTATAGGGACCCCATATTACTTAGGTTGTTGTGGAAAGAGATATAGTATGAATCATGAGAACCTGATTTCTAAATGTCTAGTCATTTGGAGAATTTAATTTTAAAAATTTAATTATTAGCTACACTTCTCCTCTGTAGTTATAAATGCCTATAGAGCCTTATCAAAATTAGAAAACCAGCACATAAACACATAAGCTCTTATTTGTGTTGAGATTAGTCAAGCCGTGTTAGACCCTTGTTGAGAGGATGTCATGCTCATAAGATCATAGTACACGTACACCCACATATAATTGCTGCTCCTACACTGGGAGTACGCAGCAACATACTATCCGCCTTTCATCTATCTCCTACACTGAGAGAAGATGCGTACACTTAATAGGATTTCAAATTGCTCCTAGTTGTTATTAAGAATTTTAAAGTTTGTCTTCAGTATCGTTATTGCTGAATGAGACATGGAGCCATGCAAAATAAAGCATTAAAAAAGAAAAGAAGTCCAAGTGTTCTTAAAAAAAAGAAGAGAGTATGATGGCTCATGATCTCCAAAGAGTGATGTTCATTTTTCTACAGGCAAAGTTCAATAAAAAGGAGCATTATTATCTTTAGCCACCAAATATTTTACACACATGCACACTTAGTCTTGAAGTATGGCATTCCCCTCTGAGGATCCCATTTTGACTATACAATATGCACACTTACTCTTGGAGTATGGCATTCCTTGGAATACCTTTTAAACCCATATAAGCTTTTAGGATATAGCATAAGGCATACATACCTCAGTGAGTTCCACAAATACCACATATAATTAGTGATATGAGTGCACTATATGATGGAGAAGGGTAAGCTAAGTTTTATTTGTACAAATATTATAAAACTTCAAAGTGACAGGACTAAAAAAAATAGGAGCTCTACTTTATACTGTTCCATCCTCAACTTCCCAAAGTTTTATGGTAGACACTTTGAATCCCGCAGTACAGATATAACTAAGAAATAATCTAATGTTGATGTCTTAACTTGAGGTTATGTTTAAAGTAATTTATCCTTTTCCTCAAGGACGAGTAAAAGACAAGTGTGGGGGAGTTTGTTGACGGTAGATAACTCTTAATTTTAACCGTCAACTTAATATGAAAAAAGACTCATATGCAAACATCTGGTAGAAATAGGGTTATGACTAACAGAATTCCACGAGTTTTGGTGAATATCTGTTTCTGCAGGGTGACAGCTGAAAACAAGCAAGAAAGGCCCACATGTTAGGTTTATATAGAGAGAAAAGACCGAACACCAACTTTTCTGTAATCTGGAAGATTCGAGAAGACACTCGACCAAAGGAGGGGCCAGGCTGGCCTGCTGACCTGGCGCCCGCCTGTGGGCCTAGGCGCCCGCCTGGCCAGGTGGACCAATGAGGTTCCACCTCGTGGATCCTGCCTCTATCGACTTTAAGAATGAATAATTACCGTGTGTTTAAGTCGGTTCGATCTAAGGGCTGTGGTGCATTCTACAGGGCTATATAAACAGGACCCCTGCCCCTGGATCAGAAGAGATAAGAAGAACTTATTGTATAATTTATATTTTCTAGAGAGAATAGCTAGGGATTAGCAACAAGAGAGATTGAGAGAGTATAGGGTGGAGATAGAAGTGGAGGAAGCCTGGCCTGTCAGTGTCTCCTTCCAATTGTATCTACAGGGTCAAGTCTCCTAACCCAAGGTTTGGTTCTAGGATTATTCGGCAATTCAACTTCTGATACTAGTAAGTTTATTGTTCTTATTGTTCTTTGTTCTTCAAATTTACTTTATTCGCTTCGCATAGGGAATATTCTTAGCATAAGCGTGGTTCTTGGGCTAGGAATACTCAGGGATATCTCCTATCGACCGGATTAGTGGTAGTACATTGGGGGGAAGTGACAGTCTCCCTGGTGGTTATCAATTCCATATCCCGTTGGTAGGACTGTAGGTATTGTGCGCCAAGGTTAAGCATCCTCTGTGGTGTCTGTTTTCCTCAGGTTGCCCCACTTAGAATAATATTAACAAAGCTTACCATAGGTTGGAAGAAGACTGACGGAGTAATCCTCTCTATATCGCTTAATTCTCGCTAGCTTGTTTTGCAGCCCTTGGGTAGTAGCTAAGCAGGGTTAGTCTTTTGCATGCTTTCTCCATACAAATAAATATATAACGATACTTTATAATATCTCCCGGATGAAGTGCTCACCGATATCCGTGCGCTTGTGGATTATTTCTCTGTATGTGTAACTAATATCAACAGCCGCCAGAGTCACACGTGAGGCCGTCCCCTGCCACAGGAGGATACGACGGGGTCACGCGTCGTGGGCAAGCGCGAGCGAGAGCTCCGTCCTGGACGCATCGACGATGAGGACGAGAGCAGAGACGATCTCAGGCCTCCTCCTTGCTGAAGCCGACGGCGAGGACGACGGCCACGACAACGAGCGCCAGGAGGATGCGGCCTCGGGAGAAGCATACGTGGTGGACGGCGACGCCCAATTGCCCAAGCCTCCAAGGCAGACGGCGATGACACCGAGCATAGCCGAAAGCGCGCTGCGGTGCTCGTCATGCTATTGTCTTGCCGCCTCGCCTAGCTTGCTGCGGTGCTCGTCGTGCTATTGTCTTGCCGCATCGCCTAGCTTGCTGTGGTGCTCTGCCTAGCTAGCTTGCTGCTGCCATGCTTGATCTAGAGAATAATGCTTGGGGAAGAAACGGTGGACCCATAGATGACTAAAAAAATTTCTATGAAACTGTGCAATCAAACTGTGCATTGAGAGACCTCATTTCATCGCGTTTCATGATAGGTGTCACGTCTTGGAAACTGTGAAGTGAAACTCCCCGTTGAGACTGGCCTAAAAAGAGGTTGATAAACATCATCTTCATGTGATCCACATAGCTGACATTTGTATACATCCTTCTGCTCAAGGTGAGAACTACTTGAGGTTGGTCTCTTCTCGGCGATTAGGGTTTCATGTCCCCTCCCTCCTCCCTGACTCCGATCATCATTTGATCTGAGTCACCGTACTCCCAACCCCATTCGCCCCCTGAGTCCACCCCCATCCTCTGCTTCGGAGCCCCAAACCTGATCTGCTAGCCTAGGGTTTGTTCGCCGGCGAGTAAGGCCAGTCCGAAGGTTTTGCGGGAAGGTGATGGCGTCGCAGGATGATGGTGTTGAGGGTTTGTTGAAGAACCTTAGTCCGTCGGAGAGTGAGAAGAAGGGGATCAAGATTGGCAAAGCGGTGGTGGTGGAGGGAGAGGGATCTGGCGGTCCAAGGGTGGTTTTGAGAGTGATTTCGAAGAAACCAGCCAGGGCTGATGCCCTAGATTCGACCCTGGGACATAATTGGTGCCCATTTTGGGGCGTCGAGGTCAAAGATCTGGGGGAGAACCGCTTCATGTCCACGTTCCTGCAGGAGACGGGGAAGAGGAAGGCCCTGGAGGAGGGACCGTGGATGTTTGGGAAGGAACTGGTGGTGGCGGCGGAGTTTGATGGATTGAAGACAATTGATGAGGTGGATTTCAACTTCATCCCAATTTGGATCCATGTCCAGAAGATGCTGCTAGGGCTAATGACTAAGGCGGCAGGTGAGCTAATAGGGGAGATGGTGGGGACTGTGCTGGATGTTGAAGCCGATGAGAATGGCAGGGCGGTGGGAGAGTTGTTGAGGGTTAAGATGAAGATTGTTATCCGTAAACCACTGATGAGAGGGGTCATGCTGGATGTAGGAGAGGGAGCTGAGACTAAGATGAAATGGTGTCCTCTGGTATATGAATTCCTTTCGGATTTCTACTATATTTGTGGGATCATTGGTCACACTGATCGTTCATGCCCGGATTATGCTATACACAAGTGTGTTGCACAGTTCAGTAGAGCATTGAGGTTCATTCCAGAGAAGAGAAGGTTTAGGGAAGAGGTGAAAGGCAGATCAACCCTGCAGCACTCCATGCTGCCGTGGAAGAGTACAAGGGGAAGAGGCGGTGGCTCGGGCAGTATAGGTAGTAGTGAGAAAAAAAGAAGTGATAGTGATAGTTGGAGGAAGGATGAGATGGAGAAGGGATCATCTAAGCTCAGACGTGGGGAGGAGAAGGAGGTCACTAGCCCACCCAAGGTGATTGAGAAGTCTAAAACAGTTGGTGTGGCGAAAAAGTGTTATTGTTTGAGGGGAAAGAGGAGGAGAGGGTGAAGGAGGTGAGTAGGGTAGGGTATGCTATGGCGAACAGTAAGTTGGTGGAGGAAGAAATCAATGCTGACCTCACAAAGGTGGAGAATAGTGTGAAGCACGGGCAACAAAGGAGAAGGATTGGGGTCAAGCGTACCCAGGGAGACGGTGAGAAGGAGTCACTAGAGAGAGGGGCGGTGGAGAGGAAGTGTGCTAGGAGCGAGGAGTTAATGGAGATTGATGGAGCTGATCGGGTGTCCAAGATTGGCAAAACCAGTGAAGAGATGGGGGCAGGAAGACAACCGATGCAGGGCCGGCGGACCAGCTCTGCGAGGAGAAATGAAGCTACTCTTTTGGAACTGCTGGGGGTTGGGAAACTCCCGGGCAGTTCGGGGGCTCCAGCGGTGCTATGGCGCCGAGGGAGCTGATTTCCTCTTCTTGTCCGAAACAAAGCTTGACGAGAAGAGGATGATGGTGCTCAAGCAAAGGTTGGGGCTATCGAACATGTTAGTGGTGGAGTGGGAAGGGAAGAGCGGTGGACTTGCTGTGTTGTGGAGGAGTTGGGTCGATGTGGTTTTAAAGAGCAAATCTAGAAACCACATTGACTTGGAGGTCCAGGGGACCGATGGGGACAAATGGAGATGTACTAGGGTTTATGGGGAACCCGAGTTGAAGGAGAAGACTTGGGAATTGATGGAATGGCTGAAGGATCAAGATAATGACCAACTTCCATGGCTGTGCGTAGGATATTTCAATAAGATCCTATACAATCACGAGAAAGAAGGATGGGTGCCTAGGGCACAGGCTTGTTTGGATCATTTTAAGGGAGCACTGGAGGTTTGTGAGTTGGATGATCTGGGGTTCTCTGGTGATGTATATACTTGGAGGAATAAACAAATAAATGGCTCGACACATATCAGAGTACGACTAGACCGGGCAGTACCAAACTCTGGATGGCGTATGCAGTTCCCTTTGATGCAGGTGAGGAATGGTGACCCCTACCTCATTCGGACCATAGACCAGTGATAGTGGACATAGAGTTTGTGCAACGTAGTAGGGGTGGAGGTGGAGGCTTCAGATTCGAAGTGGGGTGGGTGAAGGAGGAGGGTTGCCGTGAAGTGGTTGAGGGAGCGTGGGAGCAAAGGAGACAGATGGGTGAGAATTTGGGGGAGAGCTTGAGAGGCATAGCCGCTAGCTTGAAGGAGTAGAGTGTGAATGTGTTGGGGGATTTAGAGAAGAGACTGCTAACTACAAAAAAAGAATTGGAGAGGTGGAGAAGAATGGCGATCACCAATGAATCAGTCCAAAAGGAGGCGGTGTGGAGTTTTAAAGTGGATATGCTGGAAGAACAAATTGATGTCTATTGGAAGCAAAGGGCACATGTCAATTGGCTACAGTATGGAGATAGAAATACCACTTATTTTCACAATGCTTGCTCGATGAGAAGGAGTGCGAACACATGGCTTTTTCCATAGCCATTGTGTAGCGTCTTTGTGTGTGATGAGTGATTGCCAACAAGGTCCAGCACTTTTGGTTGGTAGGTTGTTGGGTGATTTGCTAATCCTAGGCATAGGGTATATTGTGTCGAAACATGTCTCTTGACTTGTGTTGTGCAGGTGTGGAGTCCGAGGGCGGTAGCGACGGTCGGGAGAAGGTCAAACAGGCGTGTCGTGCTGACGGACCGCGGAGGTGAAGGGTGGACGTGGTGGCTTGGACCGAGGGACCAGACAGCCGGGTGCTGGCCATAGTGGCTTACACTTGGGACTTCGACAAGTGCAAGATGACATGGCGGGGGACCCGTGCGTGGCACGTACTCGCGAGGAGGTTTGTTGGTTTGTCCTCAAAACCATCAGTGGGGGACCCATGCGTGGCACGTACTCGCAAGGAGGTTTGGCCTCAAAACCATCGGTGGGGGATCCGTGTGTGGCACGTACTCGCAAAAAGGTTTGGTGGTTTGGCCTTAAAACCATCGGTAGAGGTTTCACGGGTTTGGCCTCAAAATCCAGTGGTGGTCTTGCGCGGACGGACGACACGTGGCGGCATCGGAGAGATTGCGTGGATGCAAGGCCACCGGTGAGGAGGCATGGTGGCCGTCGTATCGTTGAAGAAACTTGGACGGTTTTACCCCTTAAAGGTATTTGGGTTTAGTACTTCATGTAAGGGCGTTTTTGTCGTTGATGGGCACCTATATAAATGTGCAGGGGGCTGGTTGGGCAGCCATCCCTTGGAGGTGTCACTCTCATTTGTGTTGTGTTGAGAGAGGCTAGGGTTAGAGAGGGGTGAGGCTCTTATTCTTGAGCTTTTTGCCATCCTAAGCTTTGTCTTGCTAGGATTGGCTAGTAACCGGATATCGCGAAGTAATCCAAGAGTCAATTACTTGTTTCACTTGTTCTCTACTCGGAATTATGGCTGGAATTTGTGTTTCATTCTTATTCTTGGTATTCTTCATGAGTTTATCTCTTTTCCCTCTAAGAACTTTATGATTTCTTCATTTCTAGAGCTTTTTAGTCCGAATCTTTTGTGCTGACTTGATCTATGAAGTGAGTAGAGGCTTTCCACTGAAGGAATTGCTCTGAAACCTCACGAGATCAAAGATTCATGGATTTGTTGCTCTAGGTTTCAAGTTTCCCCTTTTCCCTCCCTTTTGTGAGATCTCAAGTTTTACTCCATTCTGAGCGATGATCTCCTAGAGATAGCTCACCAAAGGAACCTACTATCAAAATTTGGTTGCGATTGGATTTAATTTAAAGGAGATTTGGGATTTTTAGGATCTTGGTCGAGGCTGAGACGCAAGAATCGGCTAGGCTGGTTGGGGCACTCGGCTAAGCCGGTTGACCCGGCTAAGCCGGCTCAACAAGTTGGCTAGGCCGACACCCAGGCTGAATGTTTCAGTCGGCTAGGCCAACTGTTTCAATCGGCTAAGCCGACTTGTTTCACTCGGCTAAGCTGATTGTAACAATCGGCTAAGCCGACTGGACAGCACCCAAAGCTGTTTTTGTTGTGGTTTGTGATTCTGAGCTCCGTTTCTTGCACCGCTTGTTCCTACGGGTTCCTATTCTTGATTAGAACTTTTTTGTTGGGTGCTGTTTGGTTTTTAGAGCAAGTGTGAAAGAGCTGAGGACCTCCATCTCCCTCTCCGTTGAGAGAAGAAAAAATTTGAGGCTCCTATTCACCCCCTCTAGTCGCCGTTACCGGTCCTACAAGGAGGAAAAATAGAATAGGGGATCTAGAGAAACAAGATGGTGGTTGGGTGGTGGAGGAGAGCGAGAAGAAGGAGTTCATTGCTAATTATTTCCATCAGCTCTTTAGGTCCTTGGTACATGATGATGGAGGGGAAGATTGCAGCAGCTACTTGCTGCAGTACAACCCGGGGTCACGAGGGGAATGGACACCTTGCTGACTGATGAATTCAAGAGTGAAGAGATAAAGGCGGCACTGGACGCAATTGGAGACCTCAAAGCCCCTGGCCCGGATGGACTATTGGCTTTGTTCTTCAAAGAATACTGGGACGTTGTGGGAGTGAAGTTAACGGAAGAGGTAAAGGTGGTGCTTAACAGAGGCTAGAATGACACTATAATCTCCCTCATTCCGAAGGTTGACCGCCCCAAAAGAGTTACTGAACTGCGGCGATCAGTTTATGTAATGTTGTGTATAAAGTGATCTCCAAAGTGTTGGCAAACCGGCTGAGGAAGGTTGTACCAGATGTAATTACCCCAAATCAAAGTGCATTTGTTCTGGGTCATCTCATCTCAGATAATATTCTAATAGCCTATGAGATTACCCACTATCTCAGGCATAAGAGAAAAGGAGGTACGGGGTATGCAGCGATAAAACTTGACATGAGCAAGGCATATGACAGAGTTGAATGGAGCTTTCTAGAGCAGATGATGCGTAGAATGGGGTTTTATGAACGGTGGATTGCTCTTATCATGCAATGTGTCACCACGGTGAAGTATCAAGTCAATGTGAATGGTGAGTTACTTGAATCTTTTAGGCCAGAGAGAGGTTTAAGACAGGGGGATCCACTATCACCCTATCCGTTCCTATTGTGTGCGGAAGCTTTCTCGACGTTGTTGAGAAAGGGAGAAGAAGATGGACTGCTTGCTGGAGTGAAGGTTTGCCAAGGTGCACCTAGCATATCACACTTATTGTTTATCGATGACTCTTTGATTTTGATTCGTGTGGATGAGGGGGGTTGTGAGCACCTACAGAGCATTCTACAACTCTATGAAGACTATTCCGGTCAGGTTATCAATAAGGCCAAATCGGCTATAATGTTTAGTGAAAATACTGTAACTGAAAAGAGGAAGCTAGTATGTGAGCTATTGCAAGTTACAAAGGAAACTCTGAATGAAATATATCTTGGGTTGCCAGTACATGTGGGAAGATCGAAAGCAAACACCTTTGCGTATCTGAAAGATCAAATTTGGAAACATATCCAATGTTGGAATGAAAAGTTCTTAACATGGGCAGGAAAGGAAATTCTTATAAATGCAGTAGCTCAAGCCATTCCCACTTTCGCCATGGGTTGTTTTAACCTCACAAAAAACCTATGCGACAGATCGGCTCGATGATCTATTGGTTTTGGTGGAATCATCAGGAGGGGAAGAACAAAATTCATTGGCTGAACCGGGATCAACTGTTGAAGCCAAAAGAGGAGGGTGGTCTCAGGTTTAAGGATATACACTGCTTCAATCTTGCCATGCTAGCTAAACAATGCTAGAGGCTCATGAAGCAGCCGAATTCTCTTTGTGCTCAAATTCTTAAAGCAAAGTACTTCCCCAACTCTTCTGTTCTTGAAGCTAAATCAAAGCAGGGAATGTCATATACCTGGCGCAGTATTCTTGATGGATTGAAGGTTGTTAAAAGAGGGATGATTTGGAGATTGGGAGATGGTGAAGGGCTCAATATCTGGACAGATTCATGGCTACCGAGGGACTGTTCCCGATGACCGTTAACCCCTAGAGGCCGAAACCTCATGACTGAAGTACAAGAGCTGATCGACCCATCTACTAGGGGATGGATCATCTACTGGTACGTGATATTTTCTGGCAAGAGGATGCGGAAATTATTCTAGCCCTACCGGTGCACCTGGGTCGGCCCAACACAATTGCATGGCACTTCGATAAACATGGTTTGTTTAGTGTCAAAAGTGCTTACCGGGTAGCAAGGGAGGATCGGGTGAGAAGCAGTTCAGTAGGAGCCCAATCAGGTATGGCTGATTCGGGAGGAAAGAACATTTGGCAAGCAATTTGGCGACTGAACTGTCCAAACAAGATCAAGCATTTCTTATGGCGGTTTGCGCATAACAGCCACCCTCTTTGCAGCAATTTGATCAGAAGGGGAAATGAAGATTCCAAACAAATGCCCGGTCTACAACCATTGCGGTAAGGATGGGGGACATTTATATTTCAAATGCAAAGCAGCGAAGAATCTATGGCGGGCGATCAGATTAGAGATAGAGAGGAGCAATCTGTCTATCACTTGTTCTGCCCTAGAGGCGGTTGAGTATATTCTAAAATCTACCAAACATAAGAAGCTGCTGATGATAGTTGCGCTTTGGTTCATATGGTCTGAGAGGAATTAGATCAGAGAAGAAGGGAAAAGAAGATGCACACAAGTTCTGGCCCGTGGTGTGGAATTGTATACGAAAGAGATGAACATGTACTCGGCTCCATCAAGTTCAAGTCAGGGAGCACAGAAACCTCTGGGAAGGTGGGAGAGACCATTAGAAGGATACCTGAAGGTAAACTGTGATGCTTCCTTTCACCGGGCTCGATAGGATGGCAGCTAGGGTGCTGTGATCAGAGATTGGGAGGGGGGCGTGGTGACTGTAAGAAGAGGGAGGGTTGATCATCTCCTATCCCCGTTCCATGCCGAGCTCATTGCCT
>DXKC01003507.1:0-20490 GCA_031170775.1 Cymbopogon citratus
GATTCCGTGAAGGGGCTAACAAGTTCCTCATTTTCCTCCAGGGATACCTGTGGAATATCTAGGATTTGATCTTCTATTAGGGAGATCTCGGTAGTATCCGGAGGACCGAAGAGGTCTTTGTAATAATTAGTGATGTGGCTTTTAAGATTCTCATCACCCACCACCACACCATGGTCATCTTCAAGCTTAAAAATACGTTGCTTGCGATGTTTACCATTGGCCACCAGGTGAAAGAATCTAGTGTTAGCATCCCCTTCCAGAAGGGTTTTTACTTTGGCTCGCTCATACCATTTTAGTTCTTCTTCCCTCAAAAGAGACACTAGTCGCTCTTTAAGATAATGTTTAAGATTAATCTCGTGGTCCAATAAGAGACCGCTCTCAGCTTTTTTATCGAGATCATCCAAACGAGCTAACAAGGTCTTCTTTTCTTTTCTATAGGATCCTGCTGTGTGTCTCGCCCACCCCCTGAGATGCTGTCTGAGTCGTCGGATTTTGGACTGCCAGCGTTCAAGAGGTGTGGACCCAGAAGAGTGGGATTGCCAAATATCGGCAACCATATCATAAAATCCATCCCTTATCAACCAGCCTCTTTCAAATTTAAAAGGCCTGTTGTTTGAGCGATGAGTGGAGGACCCTGTGTTTAGGATTAGGGGAGTATGATCTGAGATATTCCTATCTCGAGGCTGGACCGTGGATAATGGGAATTGATTCTCCCATTCTGTGCTAACGAGAATTCTATCAAGCTTCTCGAAAGTTGGGTTTTCCCCAGATCCAGCCCAAGTGTACTGACGACCCGACATCATAATCTCTTTAAGATCCAGAGATTCAATGACCGCATTAAAAAGATTTGGCCATATAGGGTCAAATTCTCCTGTGCTTTTCTCCTCCGGAGCTCGCATAATATTAAAGTCCCCTCCTATGATATATGGAAGGTGTTCTTTAGAGCAAGTATTTGCAAGCTCCGAAAGGAAAGCACCTTTGTTTTGAGACTGAGCCGGTCCATAGACCTTATAGAGTGCAAATTTAAAGCCACTCTCTTTATATCTAAGGGTGAATTTGACATAGAAGTCACCCTCATCAATGGCTCCAATGTTAAAAACATTTAGGTCGACTCCAAGGAGGATGCCCCCAGACCGACCATGGGGCGCCATAATATGCCAAAGAAAGTCATGTCCCGCACAGAGATTTTTAAGGACATGGACCGGAAAGGAATCTCTTCCGGTTTCAGAGATAGCAATAAAATTAATTTGCTCCTCTTTAACTAATTCAGCCAAGAACCTCTGTTTAGCCAAGTCAGCAAGACCTCTGCTATTCCAAAAAATCCCCTTCATTTTAATTTAATTTTTGAGGGGGTATTTGGCTGTCTACATGTAGTTCATCAGGGTTAGTCCAGGATATAGATTGATACTCCCTTCGTCCATGTTTCATAGCTATCTAGTTTGTGGAAAAGTTTACAATATTTTTAGGAGCATGAGCATTGCATGCCTCGCATGATGTCGGTCACATCTGCTCTTCCCATGTATAGTTTCTGCGTTTGCTCTTCCAACTGCAGGATGGCTGGACCACACGGTGCAGAAGTTGGGGAGTCACCACATGCAGGTGTTGCAGACAGTTGAGACTTGTGGCAACCAGTGGTGAATTCACATTGTTTTTTTGGGGCGAAGAGTGAATGGATTAGGGGTAATTATATGATTCCTTGGTCCATGTGAAAAATTCTTAAACACCCATCAAACATGGATAGTGGGAGTATGTTATTAACCAAGCCAATCTGTAAGAGTAAACGCAGAGGAAAACAAATTGTTCATAGAGAAGCATTACTACGAAAAACACACTATAGAGCAGCCACCTCTAGTTTTAAGGCTCTACAAATCAACATTTTGTAGAGAAGGTTCTGTAGCCACCTCAACAAATCAGATTTGTGAGGACCTCCCAAGCTGCATGCCATCACCAGAGGAGCTCTAGAGCCCCGCACCACAGCTGGCCGAGGGGCTCTCGGGCACTGCGCTGCCTCCAGAGGGGCTCCGTCCTCGTGAACCAGCACTGGGAGGGGCTAAGGTCCGCGTTGATCTGAGGCCCATGTTGATCAACATGAGAGAAAGACCTTGTGATGATTTAGTGAGAGAAAGACCTTGTGCGGTGCAGCGATGAGGAAGGGAGAGGGACTCTTGCTTATATATTCTAGATTTTTCTATGTGGGCCTCTTTAGTCTGGTCGTCTTGCCACAATTAATAGAGGGGGATTGTTATCCTTAAGAGGTCAGCCTCTGTTACTCAATTTTTAGAGGCGGTTATTTTTTATAGTGTCTGCTAAAATGAATAGGACACCTTGAAGTTTGGAGCCCATTCTGAAGATGCTATCAAGTTTTGTATCTGCCTCCATAAATAAACTGCCCAGTCTGTCAAAATAATTTTTTGTAGCAGTGATCGAACCTTTGTTGTTATTATGTGTTGATGCGCCATTCAATTTGTCATCATCTTTGCCACAAAAGGATATAAGGTTATTATCAATATTCCATCCGCTCGGCTGGCTGAAAATGTACTTGGTGAGTATTTTTAGTCCATATGTTATATTTTTTTATCTGACCATGGTCACGTGCCTGCATAGTAGAAACTAGCTCGCATGCTGCATGTATATTATTATAGCTTATAAAAATAACACCGGCTTCATTGCGGCACGAGACATATACAAACACACGTCCAACTGATACCACAGCATACGGAGAAGCAACCCTAGTTTCAGCTTATCTGATCTATTTTTATGCACATCTAGTGGCTGTATCTTTAGCATAGGTATGAGAGGCACCTGGAACTCAGCACAGCGTTGCGGGATTTGTGCATGTGCATGAAAAAATATCCAGCCCATGACCTGAATACAACATCCACCATGGAGGATGTTTGTTACATTGACTATCCTGATAGGCCCACACGATGCCATCCGCATGCTGGCGCTTAGACCAGCTGTGTAGCACGGCTAGCAATGTCACAAAGTTCCCTATATGAAGGGCATGAAGAACGAGTGCACTAGGCGTGGATCGACACCTTACATCTATCTATACTATAAGGAAAATCTCTCCAAGGTAAAATTCTACCATCAGGATCAACGGCTCACAGCAGTCCTGCTAGGAAGATAACGGCCCAGATTAAAAGTTTGATGCCCATCTAACACTTCTCACCCCACGCTTCCGCGGCAACCAGCGCCTCCACCTGTTCATGCGAACGACAGAAGGAACGGAGCCGCGGGTTCGAAACCTATTCTCGCAAAAAAAGCACACACATACACACATCGTACGTCCCTACTACCACGGGAAAAAGGAAACCGACGAGGGTGCGGCATTGCGGCGAGATCTCTGCGACTCGCTCGCCACCTCCCACAATCTCTTTGCCCGGGCTCCCTCGTCACACTCGCCGGAATGGCCCTTGCCTTGCCACCGTGCCCGCTGTGGACCTCGGGTCGCACTGGCCACCACCATGGACCTGCTGCAACTCTGCGCGTCCACCATCGCCCTTCACCGTCCTGGAGTTCTGACTACTAAAGGCAAGGAACATCGGGGACGGGATTCCAGGACGGACGTGTTCGGCTGCCGGCGGAGTCAATCGTCGGTGGAGATCAGACGGCCAGAGGGTGCAGATCAGGCGGTGGCCGAGCGGGTGCGCATTGGCAAGCAGGTGCGTGCAGTTTCGCAACTCACAAGGTAGGCCGGTTGCCGGCGGCCAACACCAACCAGGTAGGTATTCGCACCCCATCTCTTCCCTTCTTGTTGTCTGAGAAACTGAGCATCCGAACGCTATTCGGATCTGATCTGATTACAATGGTTTCTGATATACATGTTACAAATTTTGACATTCTCTGTGAAATCACCATGATGTTTAATATAGGATTCAGTAAGATCAGCTATCTTTTTGTAAACATGGAGTTTTGGATGAATGCAAATTTTGTGCCCACATCTATCTATGCGATAAATATGCTGATCAATGAATCTCAAGCTTCCATGTTGTCTTAAACCAAGGATTGAATCATGCTTATGTGTTTGTCTTAAACCATAAATGATCAAACCATTTTGGTTCTTAAAAATACAGATCTGTGTTCCTTTATGTTGAGCTTTATATGTGTTGCTTAAACAGTAAACCTTTTTTCAATAATTTTCCCTTTAGGCTTTTTAGCTTTCCACCAAAAAACACCATGACCTGCATCTGTGACTTAAAATCAATTTGATTGCTCTATAGTGAATCCCTCATCTATGGACTTATTAAATCAATTTGTGACTTAAAATCAATTTGATTGCTCTATAGTGAATCCCCCATCTGTGGACTTATTAAATCAATTTGTATATGTTTCAATCCAATAGCTAATCAATTTTGCTCTGTACCTAATCCTCCATCTGTGGACTGCCTTGTCTCTGCGATATAGTAAGCAAATTGGTATGTCCTGGTTTAGGTTTTTTTTACTGAATCTGAACTTTGTAGTATGTCAATCTATCATTGCAGTTTGGTAATTTTGTGGTCATATACTTTATCTATAGTGTAGAGTGCACACGAGCCTTCATCTTGCCAACATCAGGTTGTGACTCGGTACTGCTTACAACTGTGGTTCCTTGTTAGTTTCTTTTTCTCCCAAATATGCATGAACTATAAACCTTTAATAAATTTAATAAATGATATGATTCTTGCAGGATGATGCCCACTTATTGCATTCTTGCTGTGGCCTCAATGTGTCGTCTGCCGAGGGGGCGGGTGCGGAAACAACCTCGATGCCTGACCCTGGAACCTCCTCACCCGCTGTTCCGCCAATGTCTCACCACTGGTGTCGAGATCGGAAGCGGCAGCCCACTGGGAAAGGCCCCTGTGTTGTCAGGTGGAGGGTTGTCAGGCGGAGGGCACCTGCTACAGCCGCTCGTGTCGTCGCCGCCACCGTGCAATATCGTTGACATGATTAGAATGGAGGTGCGTGTTTCAATTTGTTGATACTCTAAATGTTTTCAGAAATAATTTTATCATTTCTGTGAGTTGTTTTTTCCTCTAAAAGAACTCAATAAGAACATTTCAATATTTTATTGATTCGTAGTCTCTTCGTTTCTGCTGTGTTTCATGCACTGTAATCTACTTGACGTAATACATACCTTTTCTTTGATTATTGGCATTTTTGGATCTCAAAATAGATAGATATGATAAGGCACTTAATGGCTTCAGTCTGTAGCTGTTGACATAATTTTATGAATGGGTGGTTGTTAACTGGGAGACAACACATTGCTTCTTGAATAATTGAGTGCAGATACTATCTCTGCTGGTGGTTCAGTCACAAGGCGTAGAAGCAAATCTGGAACACAGATGGGGAGAGGGTACCCAGAAACGAATTGTAGTGCTCACTGCTCAGCTAATGGTGTCAAAAACGAAAAGCACATGGATATGTCATATGTGCCCATTCTTTTCAGTTGGGCAGCAGTCTTTAAATGGGGCTTTCAGTAGCGCTGCTCACTCTGAACAGCAACAAAATACAACCCTTGACATGTGCTTCGTTGTTCTCGGATCAAAGATTATATGTTTGGACTTATGCGTGCCTACGTATTTATTTTGCAATTAATTTAAAAGAAATGCAAAGACTTGTTTCGAGCTATTTTTGCTTGTATTACTCTTTGGCAAAGCATGTAGACAGGAAGCATGTTATGTATACTTGTTCTTGCTTGTATTACTCTTTTGCTAAAATGCAAAGACTTACTGCCTTGCTATATTAAATTTAGGTGCCGCGCTTAAGTCATGATTTATTCCATGCCACATTTGAGATTCTATCTATATATTAAATATATGGTGATGCCAATGCCTTTGTCATATTCTGACATGCTTAATTTTTACGTGGTAGGCTAAAGGCCATGTGTTGTGCCCTGAACATGTTTCGAAGACATGGAAAGCTGCAGACACATGGAAAGGAAAATTACAGTTCTTCCTTGCATCAGGTATTGTGATCATTCTTTGCCCTTCTTGGGAGATATGTAGTTGTCGCCAGTCATGTAATCTTAATTGTATTTTTCTTTCTAGCCATTGTTCATGCAAAGAAGAATCTTTCACCAATTTCAAAGAGGAAGGTCACAAATTCTTTATTGCCTTAGGGTAAATGCATTTCTTCACCTCCATAGATAATATAACATGATCAAGATGCAGTGATGACACATACTGGGCAGGTAACACATGATCTGTTTTTTCTTTATAAAGTGTTTTGAGATACTGTACGCTTTCATAATGAAAGATAGATGCATATATCAAAATTAATGATCAAACTTCACAGTCCTGTGGCTAAAAGCTGATCTCACTCTGAACAGCAAGACTGTGGGCAATGACATATGCATTTGAGCTCCTTCTTATAGTTGTTTCTTGACTAATAATGCTCTATATTGTTGCATGGCAGTTTTCTCCTTCTTAAATTGGACCATACTGGATTTGGAACTCTCATATTTGGAGGACGACCATGCAGTTCTTTGCACCCATACAAATACAACTTCCTAAACCGTAACCCTAATACCTTAGCTCCGCAGGTAATCTCAAAGTAATTTGTTCAGATTTGTGACCAAGCTGTGACATACAGTCACCCACTGTTTTGCATAAATTTATTGAACTTTGGATTTTTTTCCTTGTGATATATGTTACTTTCAAGGCTCAATCATGAAATAGAGATTATTAAAGACTAATAGGTTACCGGGAAGAAAATGGATGACTCAAGAGCACTGAAAGTTATCTAACATACATCGTTGCATGTCAAACTATATGCGGCAATGATTCAGGTGTGCGTGCCTGCCTTTACTATATTTTGCAATTGCATGAAATTTCATAACCATGGCCATATAATTGAACTTATCTCATTAACAGGACATACCATAACTCCTAAAAATACAGTCGCCGTAAAAAACCTCAAGACTGATTGATATTTTTGGCCAATTCTAAGCGGTGAGATTATTTTTAAAATTGTTTCAACGATATGGTTGTCCAATTCATGGTGACAGAGAGGCAGTGACAGCCATGAGTTATGCATTAGCACTGCAACTATGGAAAGCAATTAAGTAAAAGAATTTAGGATGCATCTTCTTTTTGCAACGGTGGTTTCAGTGTTCTAATAACTTCATCCACTGGGTTGCAGGATTAGGCCCTTCCTGATTTGGAGCATTGGAGTGGATGAAATCTTTTGTATCAAACCACCTTCCTTTTGTTGTTCTGAATGATGATGCTACCCAGTACCATATCATACACATGTGGTCATCTATATTTTAGTGTTCATTGATTTGTAGCTGAACTTTTGCCACTTGGATATCTCCAATTATTTGTAGTGTCTGCCTTTCATTCATGGATGGACATTGTTACCACAAGCAACCCCAATTATCCAAACAAAATATGCATGGACATGGACATTAAAAAATTGGCAATGAAAATCGGGAACAGAACATGTATGGCCATTCAAAATTTCTTTTGGTTGATTTTGTGCTTCCCAAAAATGTCGCCGTAGCGTTAGCACGGGCATTATACTAGTTTATGATAGTCTAATTCTGTATGGATTTTTGTGCCACTAGCATGCTCAGGAAAATTGCCACTTCAAGACCGTACCAAGGCCATGCAAATTTTGAGCTTCCTCATGTTGGTGTTTTACGAGTTTGCGTGTCATAAGAGAGTTGTGACTATATCTTCATGGGAGAATTGCTTATTTGGCCCTAAAAGAAGTTCACTTACTTATGGTCTAACTTTTTTTGAACTTGTCTATTTGGCCTAAAAATAAAATTTCGTTACTTATATGGCCCTCTGTTACCTTCCGTTGGTCCTCACCGTTAGTCTCAGACTCTGTCCCACGCGAAAAGTCAACTTTACCCCTCATCCCCATATTCACACCGCCGCACGGCTAAAGATGGCAACGGGCAATGCTCGCGCGGATAGCGGCTTCGCATATCCGCGCCCGCGAGCAAAATCTTATGCCCGCATCCGCGCCCGCCATCCGCCACGGGCAGCAACTTGTGCCCGTGCCCGCTATCCGCGGGCAAAGCTTGCCCGCGGGCATGCCCGTGTGACCGCCAAGACAGAGGCAAGCGAACACGCAGGTGTCAGATCTTGGGGCGCTGGTGGCAGCGGCACACATCCCCCTCGCCGGCGCAAGTGGGTGGCGCAGCGCTGCTGGGGGCGAGCGAGACGGCCGACGCGAGAAGGGCGGACGCGCTGCCGTGGCGGCGGCCGGTGAGGGCGAGGCTGGAATGGCGACGTCCCCGTTCCCCTCCTGGGCGCACCTCCCTGCGACATCTTTGGCTCTGTTCCCACAAGGCACCACCAGGGTTTTTATACCGTTCGGTATACCGCGGTAACCGATGTTACCGAGCCGGTCCGGTTACCGTCCGGACCGGTAAAAAAAACCCGAATTCAAATTTGTAAATTTGAAAAAAAAGTGCTGAAAAAATTCCTAAAAATATTTCATGATTTATGGAAGCCAATGGTGTAAACATTTTTCAAATTGGAGTTCGTTTGGTATTTATTTAGACGTTTAGAAGTTTGAAAAAAAAAGAAAAAGAAAAAATACACAGCCGGCCCGTTAAGGCCCATTAGATCATAAAGGTCGAAAAACATACTAAACACACTCAAATTTGAATAATTTTAACATCATTGGATTCTACAAATCATGAAGTATTTTTAGAAATTTTTTTAGCATTTTTAAAAAAAATTAAATTTGAATTAAAAAAAAAAACGCTCAAACCGCTCAAACCGACCGGTAAACCGCTCAAACCGACCGGTAAAAATCTCAAACCGCTCGGTAAACCGGTGGCAAACCGAACAACGTGAACATTTGAATTCAAATTCAAACATCTTCGGTTACCGACCGGTTACCGCTCATACCGGTCGGTAAACCGTTACCGACGGCCGGCGGTTACCACCGACCGGTCGGTAAAAAAAACCTTGGGCACCACCACTGACGGGCGACGGCGGCGTCCCAGCGGAGGAGGATGCTCTCGAATCTGCTTCTTGGGGAAGTGGTGAAAAACGATGGAACGGATGGCCGTGGATCCATGTTCGGTTTAGCATGATGAAATTGGCTCGATCCTATTGCTATTCAGATTTTTGTTCGTTACTTTCATCCAGTGGTTTCGATCACCGTCACCACTAAAGAGTGAATTTGTAATTTTTTTTTGTAATTTGTTAGTACGAGTAAGATTTTGCGAATAAGAACACAGATGACGTAATAAATAATACTTATACTAGTATTAACTCAACAATTACTCGCTGATTCTTACTGGTACAGTTCAAAACGCAAATTAGAATGAAAAAACTTAATCGTAATTTGATTTCCTGAATTTTGGAAAATATTAGGTCAAAGTCTAATTATACTTTTTGATCAATTTTATATGTACAATCGTATATGTTTTTTACTAATAAGCTTTACTAGCAAAAATGCCCGTACGTTGCAACGGGAGAAAAAAAAACTATCAAATGAGCATGTAAATGATGACTATAATCTCTAATTAAACTTGGCAAAACATTAGTTGACAACATATTGAGGATTAATCCTTTTTCTGAATACCGCTAGGAGCATTGGCATATGTTGTGGTTTAAGATTTCATATTTATAACGAACTAACTTAGGGTGGTGTTTTAGAGTCTAGAGAAAAAAACAACCAAGCTGAGCTGAACCAAAAACAACATTCGAGATCATCGATCAAAAAACCAAACGCGAGAGGCTGGACAAAATTTTAGGTGGAAAAGAATTTCTCTCTTTGATATTAATTACACATTGAATAGAATATATGACCTCTTTGATAGGGCTTCTGCTGGCTCTAACTCCAAAAGAATCTCAACAAACATTTTCTAGGAAAAGAGGCGTAGTTGCTCTGATGGTTCTGGCTCCCCCTCACAAGGAGTCCTAGGAAAATACCTAGTGAGAATCCTTTTTTAGTGAAGGAGTCCTAGGAAAACACAAGGCGTAGTGAAGGAAGCTCGCATCGAGACGCAGAGCCCGGGCTTCGGTGTTGCCCAAAAACTGGCCCTCGAGCTCCAGCCAAGCCCAATGAGCGTCCGGAGAGATGCGGACGAGGTCGTGGAGGTCCAGGGAGATCGTCCCAAGGATCCAGGAGAGGAAAGCTGTCGAGGCGCAGCCACGAGGGGGTCGGGACCGCGACCGAGGTGCCGACGAGGACATGGCCATCGAGGGCGTAGCGGCGGAGGGTGAGGAGGACCAGGTCCCGCCAACAGGCGCAGGAGGGCGACTCAGGCTCGAGGAGAACCGGAACCAGGAGCCGGATGTTCTAGACACCCCCGGCCTGGTAGTGAAGTTGCGCCATGAGCGGATCAGCCGAGTCATGCCAGAGGACCGCGGGACACGCGGTGACCCACCGAGCCGGAGGAGGTGGCACTGCCGTCGTAGGAGACAGGAGGGACGAGTGGCTGCTCTGCCTCGGCGATCTGGCGAGCCAGTGCATCAGCCGCATCGCGCTCGCGCTCCCAAGCGAGGGCGGCCTCCTGCAGACGGGCCTGCACTGCCGCGGCGAGGGCGACGGTGAGGGAGGAGTCGGGGCGTGCCGCGGTGAGTGGCGGGGAAGGTGGAGCGAAGAAAGGGGAAGTCCCAGCCCCTACGCCCGCCCCCAGGGTGAGAGGGGTGGGCATCCACGCTGGCATGCCCAGGAGGGCCCTGCGCCCGACCCCGCGCCCGCCGCCATGAGAAGAGGGGCAGCGGCGGCGCTGGGAGAGCCCGCGGCGGCGGTGGAGAAGGTGGGCGGCGACCTGCGCCCACGAGGAGGTGGGGAGAGGGGGAAACACATAAAAGTAGGTGGGAGGGGGGGAGGAGGAGGGCAGCCAGTCATGGTTGCACCGGCGGTGGCGGCGCCGGCGGCTGAGGAGGGGGAAGGGAGAGGAAAAGAAACCCTAACTTGATACCATGTTGGAATTTCTGATTCTCATTATTGGGCTAACCCTAGAAGGATAACAATATAGTGTGCCATACATGGGCCTAGCCTCATGTGCCTAATACACTCACACTCCAACACTACCAAACATCACTTAGCACTACACAAAGTGACTATTATCTAAAACTGTCAAATAATGTTTGACATCAGAACGAACTTAACACTCGGGTCAGTGTAAACCTTCAATTAATCTGATGCCTGTTGAGTGCTGACAAGGGGTGTTTAAGGTAGGAAGCCTCCCCCAGGCATGCTCCCCGGTCCCTGTGGCGCAATCTTCCCTTGCATCATCTGTACTGCCCGATTGTGCCCCTGCATGAACTGCTGCCCCATTCCTGTACCCACCATCTAGGGTTGCTGCTGCTGTTGAGGCTGCATTTGCTGCATCTGCTGCTGCTGCTGCATTTGCTGCATGTGTTGCTGTTGATGCTGCATTTGCTGCATTGGTTGCATCTGCTGGTGCTGCATTTGCTGCATCTGTTGCTGCATCGATTGCATTTGCTGTGGCTGTTGCTGCTGGTGCTGCATCTGTTGCATCTGCGTTGGCTGCTGGTGCTGCATCTGTTGCATCTGCGTTGGCTGCTGCTGCATCTGTTGCATCTGCGGCTGCTGCTGCGGCATCTGTTGCATCTGTGGCTGCTGCTGTTGCTGAAGTTGCATCTGCGGCTGCTGAAGTGGGAGGCCCTGCTGCATATGCATGTGTTGTTGCAGCTGCTGCTGCTGCTGTAACTGTTGTTGCTGTTGTTGTAGCTGCTGCTGCTGCATTGGTGTCTGCTGCTGAGTTGGGACCTGCGGTTTGAACACCACCATGTCCTGGGACAAAAGGCCATTTAGTAAATACAGATAATTATGCAGACCATTCATTTATTTAACTACAATCAAGATTACCCCAGGGAAGAGCATGCCAATCAAACGACCTGCTTTGTCAGACATTGACAGCAGCAGAGTTTGCGATGGTAACTGTATCACAGCACACTGAAACGAGAACCAATTGGATATTAGAACTGCATAAAGTAACTGTCAGAAAACAAAGTGTATGAGCCGACAGTAGATGAACCGCAGCCACATAACAAAGTTACTAAAAAATTAGAACCAGGCACCAACCAGCTTCTTCTCTTGTAGTTGTCCAAGAAACCCATGTTGATTTAAAGTCCGGAAAACTAGAAAGTCTGCCTTGCCAACATATTGTCTGCAGAATGACCAAGTAAATATGTTTCACAGCACATTACAACAAAATAATGCTTGACAATGAAAAGAATTGACTTGAGAAACAAACTTGTTGTTCATATGCTCCTGGGCTATGAGGCGAACAATCTGCATAGTTTCTGGCCAGTCCGCTGCCAGTCTGCATACCAAAGATTTCAATTTCCTACTTAGTCTGGACACACAATTCTTAAGTACCAGAAAAGGGTTCCATTGTTAATATAGATTACTCTTTATATACACAAAAATGAAATGATATACTCTAGATAAGTCATTTCTTTTAAGACAAGGACACAATAACATAGCAACAACTAACGACAAGAAACACTTGCATCAATCACTGTAATCAATAGAACACACTATGAAATAGAGATTCAAGAAAATATAAGGTTTATCGCAAAGAATCAGACACTTACGTTTCAGATGCTGTGCCACTCCTATAACCCTGTCAGACATTGCTAAAGTGAGAAATGACAAAAGGAAAATGGAAAAGAGCTGCACAAGTACAATTCCAGCTTTGAAGGTGATCACAAACCATAGCTAGAAATAGGCATTGGCGGCAATTGATGCAGTCCATTTTCTAAAGGGTTTAAATGTCCTTTACTTGAAGTTTAAGAAAACACGATTACAAATTCAGGAGTTCATTCAAAACTAGATTATCCCTAGTCTTAGCAAAAAGATGGGTCAAAGATAAGCAAGATTTAGTTGAACAAGCATATAAGTGTTGTTCATACAGAACTACAAAGAGCATAGAAGTGTCACTATATCTCAGGAACCATTCTTTCTGCTAGTAATGTTCTAGAAACTATAATTTCTTACAAGATCTGTAAACAGAGACTTACCTCAAGTTTACAAATAAATACAGGTTGTCCTTGCCTTTGGCCTGATAAAGTTCCCTGAAATACAGATAGATGGCAAACATCAAATCTCTATGGCCAACAAACAAGATTGTGTGCAACATAACTCCCAACTTTCTATACTCTACAGTGACACAGCTGCAGCAGAACCTAAGTTCCCTATTAGCAGTGTTATCAAATCATCCTATTAATCATGATTAGTCTTCCTAGTTAGTATCCTGGATGATTCTCAAAAAAAAAAATTAGTAACCTGGACTCAACTATGGACTACAACTCAATTAGGCCGATTAGTTTTCTAGTCATCCAATTAGTAGACGATTAGGGTGTGTATGACTGGAATTGCTAGCAACTAAGGACATGGGCTGCATCTAGGATGGATTAGGCCACTTGGGCTTATGTTTTTCAGTCCAATTTGCAACCCTACTTGCAACCATCACCCTAGAGTTATCTTCATGCTTGATTTGTACTATAGAACATATAGTATATTATTATATATATTTGGTATATTAGTCCTGATAATATATAGGATGACTAGGGGACGAGTAGGACATACTAGTCGCCTTGGTCAATGACTACTCGCGACTAGTTGCCTGGTTGGTCCCATGGTGACTGATCAACTAGACAACTGGATAACATTGTTGTCTATTAGTCATCTGCTCTGTACTGTCCTTACCATTTATTGCACAACTCATGTCTATGTTATACTGGGATGCTGTCTATGTATACATAATTGCTAAAGACAAAAAACCTTTACCTCCCAAATCTTGACATACTTTGGTGGCGGCTGTTGGGCATTGTTCTGCTGTTGAATAGGCATATTCATAGCAGAATTGTTATTCACACCTACGGAATTAACTCCTGTCTGTGGGACCATCCCAGGTGTTGGCATCATCGCAGGCGCTGAAGAGATAGCTGTAGTTCCAAGGTTACTCATCACATTTTGGTTTGCACCAATTCCACCTTGTCCTAATTGTGAACCAGCCACCAAGCCTCCTTGGGCCACAGGTTGCACTGATTGACCCATGCCCATACTGCTTTGGTTGTTAGTCAAAGAGGATGATACAGCAACATTTGAATTGCCTGATACAGAAGTGTTTGAGCCAAAGGAACCAAGAGCTGTGCTCTGTACCATCTGTTGAGTACCAATAGGTTGTCCAGGTCCAGACATAGAAGAGATGACAGAGGGTGTTGATGTCATGCCACTTGATATCATGTTTGACATGTGGACTTGTATTGGTGTTGCCCCCATGTTAGGCAGTCCCATCGAGGTAGCTCCTCCTCCTAACGAAGTTGAGTTCATCAACCGAACCTGTGATAAATTGTTAAGGAGGCTGCCATGACCACCAGGCCGAACTGGCTGTTGAACAGGGTTTATTATAGGCTTGTGTTCTTGCACATTATCATTTGCCATATTTGCTTCTTGTGAAATAAGAGATGGTGATGAGGTTTGAAGTGCTGATATTCCTTGTGAAGCCACATTTGAAATAGGTGTTACATGTGAGAAAGCAGGCGCAGAAACTATCGGTGGCATGGTTGTTGGTTCCTATAAAAAATAAAATTTTTAAAGGTATTATTAGAATGAAAAAACCAAGCAGACAAATTACAATAATATTGCATCTTACCACTTTAACAGTTGCGGCCGAAATACCTCCAACAACTGGTTGACGGCCTGCCATTGCATTCACTAGAAAGGTTCAAATGGAATCAGTCATCATGTCAAGGTAGGCAATAACATGGATAAAAAGGCAAAAGCAGATTACAATATTAGATTAGATGAATCAACTTATCATAGCAGCATTATTTAAAGAAGATAACAGACGAACTCTGGAAAGTGGGAAATGTGACTAACAAGTGTTTTACGGCACAGAGCAACTTAGACTGCTATGAATTTATTCCATGAACAAATGATGCAACCACTTAACAAGAACTAATGTATGGAAGTACTACATATTTATGCAGATACATTGAATGCGTGTAAGCCTCACAATATATCAATTGCACTGTTGATTATGACAAACTCTTGTTGATTTAAACAAATGATAGAACATATCGGAACTCAAATAACACAAACAATTAGCTGTGGATAGCTTGCCAATTAAAACTTTAAGGGCACTTTTCATATCCAAATGGTATTTGAGCAAAACTATCATCCACACTGACAGGGTAACATGCTGGCATCCACTGATACAAGCAACAGGAAATATATCGCACAACTTCTATGTTTGGTACATTCAATTTTGTAATCATCGGATAGAAAGTATTTCAATTCAGCAAACTGAAGGTATAACATTTCAGTGAACAACAAGCAATCAAACCTCATCAGAACCAAAAGTAATCCAAATATCTTATGTGTTCTCGCTAGTATAAAGCATCAAAAGCATGTGTTTCACACCACAGAGGTACACTTTATGAAAAAAATGGATAATGGAATAGCATATGCAAATCCGTGCCTGCTATGAAATAGTTAGCCATCCCAAAAATACATTAGCCATTATTTTTTCTGTCATATGTTAGGCATGCAGACCGAAGGGGAATTTCCAGAATAAAACAACTTAATTTTTCCTTAGTCAAATTGAAACTATTTGCTAAACCAAATCTCACTAAACTAGGTGTAAACACCTTAACCTCTTTTACAAAGTTTTCCCTACATCCCCATGCGCAGACATGACATCAACACCATTTTCTTTCTACAAAGGGCAGAACCAGGAACCGATCTTATAGAAAAACTGTGCCATTAACATTTTCTCAACCTGAGGGATTGGCATTTGAAGTTGGTCCTGGCATAGTCACTGCAGGTGCAGTGTCCATCTTCGTAATGGTTTGATTTGGGGCCAAGTTTCCATGTAAAGGACGACTCAAAGCTGCTCGCGCCTCCATGAAATTCTCAGATAGCAGAACAAGGAAGTGCGGATTTTTCGCATGGTCGACTGATGGATCAGCAGCTCGAGGGTTTCGCTTGCCCTGCATCAGAATGTCGAGCAAGTGTTATGTGCATGTTAGTAATAATTGTTGAAGGCCTTATAATAAGGTTAATAATTCGAATCACATTACATAAGGTAAAAACAATAATCAACGTCAACTGGGGAAATCGGTGATGATGCAAGGTACTTACAATTTTAGCTAGTAATATACTAATGAATTTAATGCCACCTCTGCTTTAATATAGCTGTCACAAACGCTTACAAAACTAATTGATCTCATTTTTAGGTTTGCGACAATATTTGTGCTATAGATTTGGTCATATAACAAATGTTGCCAAAAACTAAGTATTAATCACTCTTTGTTCCATGGCCATGAAGCTTGATGTCAGATTGAAAGTATAATCCAAAATTCATTTCCTAAAGTTTGACCATAAATAGAATGATGAAAGAACAAAAAGAAGCACAGGAATATAAGACAGTTCACATCTAATACAAGTGATAACATTACCGCATTGTATATCGCCTTTAATGTTGGAAGCTGTTTTGGAGATATCACTGACAGTGAGACAGAGCACTGCATCCAAAATTCGAAATAGAATCAACCAAATGCTACCGACGTTGCATTGAGACACAAGAAAACATAACAAGCTATAGCAGAATTTATGCAGCACCTGAGCAAATGACTTTGCAACGGTCTCAGCATCAGCAATAGAAGGTTCTTTAGATGTCTCAATGTTCTCTTTGTGATCAATACTTTGAGTAGGAAGACAGTATACAGGTGTCGGCAAAGGATAAGGATTACTTGCAGCGACAAGTATGCAATGCTTTTGTGCTTCATGGTTTTGATGACTTTGGGTTGTATTAGGACTGCCTTGAAGTATCTAGTTGGACAAAAAAATGACTGTCATGACAAACAATAAAGAAATCGTGGACAACAGCTTACATTAGGCACAATAACTATAAATGAAATAACCACTATTTTAATGTTCAAAGAAAATAAAGATGAATGCCATGTCAACAAAGTTTTTTCCAGCTCTTTCCCAACATGTAATTTTCGTCAGCGCAAACGAAATGGACTGATGCCCAAAAATGATGCAAAGACTAACACGCAGACCTTCATTGTCATAATTATTTCAATGCATTCTTATATCTTGGCAATTAGCCATTTACATAGGTTATTAGTAATAAGTGATGATTACTGATGCATACTCTATAGATTATAAGACAAAGAAAGGCAGAGCTTTTGATCAAAGGTGTTTATACTAACTGGCCAGGATTCAAAATGATGTGAACACAATGTTCACACTTTCTCAGTCAAATCATAGCTTGCGCAAATCACATTGTGGCCTATACTGGAACATATTATCATGTACATGCAGAACCATCTATGAAAAGTAATAATTAAACAACAATATGTGGTGATATCTTCACCTGCAAGGATAACTAGAAATAGATGTTTGTGATCAAGTGGAACTATAAAACATCGTTTTTCATAGACAACCGGTTAACAACAAAACAAAGCAATGGAATAGTAGGCAAAATGGTAAAACAAAAGCATGTTTCGACGTCATGCTCTCATAACAACAAAATTGAAAATATAAAAAATGTTGAGATCTTAAAAGTGAAACAAAATCTCCTAAGTGGTAACTTTTGGCCACGAAGAACTCATCATCTGCAAAGAAATTTCAAACAACATTAGCTTGTCAATACCTTCAGTGCTTCAGCAAGACCTTCACAAGTAGAAGCTTCACTGAATCCTCCACCACTGAATGATATTCCAGATAACCATGATAAGAAAGCATCGGTATCTTTTGTCCATCCACTTCGCTGCACATCAAAAGCTGAATTGCAAGATGTTCACAAGTTACCTATTTCACATCAACAAATATGATCATGGGCATGAATGAACAATAAAAAGGCATACCACTATAGGGTCCATGGGTATGAAAAACAACTAATGCAAGCTCAGGCGTAGCCCCTGCAAGCTTCTGCACAAATGAAGAACAGGTTATACATTAACACGATTAGTGGAATAGCATGCGCAAATTGAGAACTTCGATAATAAATGAATCATTAGCATGCGCAAATTGAGAACTTCGATAATAAATGAATCATTAGGACAGAATATTACCTGGCCTGACAGCTCACTTGCACAAAAGCTCCTGCACAGATTTTAATTTTCTCCACGAATCAGTCACTAAAAATTAAAATGACACGTTTACATAGCACAATTACATGAAAAATGAATTATGAAGGTGATATTGGACCTGGAGTTCAGACCATTGACCGAGAAAATAAACAAATTTAGAAACATATACTTGTGTACTTTTGTGATAAGACAAAAGAATGAAGCCATGATACAGATTAAATAAAATAGACGAGAAGAATTCTAGAAAAATGAGCTACATAAAAACAGTGTTATCCTATAAGCGCTAAACGGTAAACGGTAGGTTACCTACCATGTAGCCCATTATTCAGGCAAAACAGGTGTTTAAACGGGCAAAACGGCCGTTTAATAAATGGTCAAAACAACCGATTAAATGAAAACGGTGTGCCACCGTGTACCGTTTAAACGGTGTGTAAAAGGGCTAAATGGCCATTTAGGCGAACAGTGCGTACAAATCAACTTCGTACTGACTACCTGCGCAATTCTAAAAATTGGCAAGCTCATCAACAAGCTGTCAGTGGTAGTCTTAACTCTTAACTGTCTCCTACTACCTTGGCCTGCCTGATCGTAAATTAGGAAATTATATAGGAAGAGTTATATGCCCTTCCATCATACAAATCACTCACGCTGAAGACGTCCTCTTCTTCCCGGTGTACAATACAAACCCAATAAGGAAATATCAAATAAGCCAACCCAAGCTCCCAAAGCTTAAAGCCGTTCTCTACTACTGTATATGTCAACAGAAATTCTCTATTCCACCCCCAACGATCCAGCGATCGGGATGGTGAGTACTTCCTCCGAGCCTGGTCCTCCATCTAAACCCTAGCGAAGAGGCAAGGAGAAATTTAACCAGAACCGCTAATCACCTATCCAAGTTCCCCTTCTCTCCCGCACTAGAAGAAGCCAGGAACGGAATGGAAGAGAATAGGGGGCAGGGTCGTGGACGTACCGCACGATCTTCTCGACGTACTCAGACACAATGGTGGACCAGTAGGGCCCTAGCGCCGCCGTCCCCTCGACGGCAACCACAAGCTGCCTATCCGCCGCCGCCATCCGCCGCGATCCCACTCCGCGTGCTCCCGCTAGTCACACCCTCGGCTTGGCCTCACCGAAATCAGCTGCTGCTTCTTCTCTCCCCCTTCCGTTTCTTTTCCTTTCCGGAAACGGCGACGGAAACGGCGAGGATCAGACGAGGAAGACGGGGTTGGATTTATAGAGGGCCCAGAGGCCCATCGCTCAAGGCCCATTGGTATCAATGACAGGTGGGACTGCTGCAGTGTCTACTGTTGAGAACCCACTGCCGCGTTACCGTTAGGCAATGTTTGGACTGCTACCAAAATTTACTACGACAGAGATTGAGTAATCAAATCAAAATTGGATAAAAAATTACCATATATTTAGCAAACCAAATATGAGAGAAAAAAAAATTAGCAAACTAAATATCAACCAAAATAATGGCTTGTCAAATCTTTTGTATTCATATTTGGGAAGCAAACCAAGCAGGCTCTAATTAGTAATTAGAGTAATCCATATATGGCCTGGAGTGTTGCTTAATTATTTGATTTTGTTCAAGATTTAGCATCTGTTTCTATTCTATCAAAGGTTCATTTGCTTCCTAAGATTAGAGGATATATATATATATATTTGGATTTGGAATCAACGACTAACTATTAGCTATGTTAGTTAAAAGAACCTGCTAGTATTTTGTTTAGATTAGTGGTAGGAAGACATTAGCTGACTTATTAGCTGAAATATTCAAATAATACACTAAAAAACTACATGAAATTCAAGCAGACCTTTAGTATAGTATTTAAATTTTGTCTAGTTATGATTGTTTAGTAAACACTCAAATCTTGGTTGATGCCAATATGTTACTAAAATTGCTTTTATGCAATATGATTGAATAGGCAGCATATGCATTTTCTATATTTTTCCTTTGGTGCATTACTACTAATTAATAATGAAATATGTGTTGACTGCATATTTCTTTTGTAGCTCCAACCTGTTTATTTATTATTTGGGAAATGAGTGTACATTACATGTTGATTTTGTAGATTTTTTCGTTGCTTCAACTTGCTTTTCTTTTTGTTTTAATAAATGATTATTGACACAATTATTTTTTTTTTTTGCTATGACGTTGCTAATGGTTCATTTGCATGCAAGTGGTATCTATTTCATTGAATTTATTTTGCGATCAATATGGCACATTGGGTTTGAGTGAATAATAATTAATAATTAATTATCAATGCATACGTATGTAATAAGTCAAAGATTTGAACTGAAGTGGACAAATTCAAACTAGGTAAACCATGCTCAACTCATGATATAAAAAAATGCAAACATGTTTGTAAGGTCGAAATGACAGACTAGAGGAGGGTGAATAGTCCTTTTAAAAACTAATCGCTCCGGCTAACTGAACTAAGTGTGGAATTGA
>DXKC01003511.1:0-12494 GCA_031170775.1 Cymbopogon citratus
AATACTTTTTATACCAAGATTGTATCTCTCAATGAGATATACAATTTTGTAGTTTTGAGGTTTTAGATTTGAAGTCGTTAAAATGCTCGAAAAGATAACATGATGCTTCAAGCACGAGTACACGATCATTTTGGTATAGAAATTTTCTATAATTTTTTTGAACCTTTTAACTTCTTCAAATGAAAAAACTTAAAACTAGAGAGTTGTAGATCTCGTCGAGAGCTATAATTTTCATATAGAAATCATCTTCATCCGACGTAGTATTGAGGAGTTATGATTTTTGGAAAATTCAGTCTTGTCGCGCCAACACAACTTTTCCACGTCGGAAACGGCGACCAGAAAGTCGTATCTTGCCGCGCCAATGCATGTGGCGCGACAATATGGTTTGGTCGCGCCATGGCATTTGGCGCGACCAAAGGGGCTATGGGGTGCAAATATTTTTTGAGTGCGGTTATATTTGAAATATTATTTAAAAAAGAATAAAATTATAAAAAAAATCCGTCTAGAGCAGCATGTTGCATATGAAGCAGCCTCTTTCCAGGCACTCATCATGTTGAAGAGAATTTTTGGCTTTGTCGTTGTTGATTATAGTATTTATGGCCTGCTTTTGTATAGAAATTTGGCGCGCCATTTGTTGCCGCTTGCAAATAGAGGCATCCAGCTTGTAAGGCTTGTCATTGCTACTTCCAACCAGCAAAACCTGCCTAATATACCTCTCACGGCCATTGCACAGCAACTCATTGATGAGATAGCATCCATTCCAGAAGGAATGTCTGTTTAGGGTTTCGTGATAAGGTTCTCTTTACCCGTGTCATTTGTTCCTCCAAATTTGTTAGCCTACATTTCCAGAGCAAATAATATTAGGTTCAGTGCTCCCTTTAACCCTGTAATTTGTCCCTTCGGTTTTAATCCAGCAAAAAAAAAGGAGTTTTGTTTGTGTTGCTTTTGCTACCTGAAAATATATTTACCTAAAAATTATAGATGCTATGCCCATATGGAATTTGTTTGCTGGCTCTTTGTTGTACCTTATGCTCAAATATGTTAACGACTGTTTTGACATGGTTTACTCCTTATAAATATTTCACAACAAAATTTTCTACCTCTTTAGTTTATATGCATAGCTGTAAATTCTACTTGAACAATGGACTACACAGCTGAGTCTGCTGATGACCATGCGAGTACGTTCCTGTGCACATTTATAAACTTCAAATATGTTGTGCTTTTTCATTTTGCTACCTCCAATTACATATACATAAAGTACTAACTCGATGGTGCATCTATCAGCTGAAAATGTAGTGCCCCTAGGCACTGCTGCTGCAGCTACACCAGCACGTCGTCGCGCAAGAGAACGTATGTGTTGTCCAACGCTAAAATACATATATATAGAGATATATGTATATATAGAACCTATTTTCCCTAAACTTATCTTTTCAAATCAGGCATTACTACATCTTTGACAAACAATTTAGATGCAAGAGCATCGAGGCAGAAGAGAAGACGCTTGCTGCAGCAGCACCGGATGGTCTGGGGAGGTAACTATGTTTGTTACCATCTGATATTCTTCAACGCAGTTTGGAGGAAGAGCTTAGGTACTAAATGGATCTTTAACAGGCGCTGCCTCAGTTCGTAGTGCCCAGCTTTAGTGTGGACAGTTTGATGAAGAATTTGTGTCTGCATTAAAAGGTAAATATAAGGGAAGTTTCAGCAACAGCCTACCCTCTGCAACAATACATGGGAGACAAAAAAATATAGCACCATTTTCCTAATATTTCCCCTTTTGTTGTACAGTTTCGTATCCTAGAAGATCATACTATGGGGCGCCTGAATGTGAATGCTCCAACTACCATGCTGTTTTCTGGTATGCTGAAAGAGTTGGAAAAGAATCGCGGCAAAGCTCAGATGCTGTTATCTACAACAAATGTTGCAGAGGAGGCAAAGTTGTTATCCCTCTATTTCAGCCACGCCCAGAGCCTTTAGCCTCACTGGCAAGATTTGATGGTGGTCCTGTTTCCACCAAATTCATGCGCAATATAAGGCAATACAATTGCCTTCTTGCGTTCACATCAATGGGAGCAAACATAGATCGCAGCATGAATGATGGTAGAGGGCCTCCTGTGTTTAAGATCTATGACCAGGTACATCATCGTATAGGATCTCTATTGCCTCCAGATGGTGCTCCTCCAAAATTTATCCAGCTCTATGTTTATGACACATCAAATGAAGTTCAAAATAGAATCCAGGCCTTAAATCAAGATGACAGACGTTAGTGTGACATTGATCCAGCCATTGTGCAGTCCTTGATGGATATGCTTGACCAGTGTAATCCACTGGTCAAGCAATTTAGAATGGCAAGAGATAGATTGGCAGATGGAGAGGCTGAAGATTTTGTCATCCGGATAGTTGGCCCGCGAGATGGAGATCCGCCTCAATATAGTCTACCAACTACTGAAGAATTGGCCTTGCTTGTTGTTGGTGATTTTAACGCTGAAGCATTTGAACGAGATATCATTGTGTAGACCCATGCTGGTCAATTGGAACAGGTACCAGCTATTCACCTAGCTTTCATGGCACTCCAATATCCTTTACTGTTTCCGTTTGCTGAACGCGGATTTCAGACTGGAGTGCTATACACTGGAGCTACACCAACACAGGACAATGCATATACAAAAATCACCATGCAAGACTATTACTGCTACAATGTCCACTATAGAAAAAACCAGCCAAATCCATTTCTATGCTACGGAATATTATCTAACCAGGCTAAAGTTGATGCAAGGGCCTGCATAGATGAAAATAGGCTAACTTATATAATGAAAAATCAGACTGACATTCGTACTGAGAGCATCCAAGGTATCTGTGATGCTATTAGCAGAGGATCAACAGAAGGCAGCGAGATGGGTAAAATGACTATTCTACCAGCATCATTTACTGGTGGGAGGCGCTATATGATACAAAATTATCATGATGGTATAGCCATTTGCAGAGAATATGGTCCTCCTGATTTCTTTGTCACTTTCACATGTAATCCAAAGTGGTTAGAGATTGCAGAGGCCATGGAAAGTGGTCAGAAATCGAGTGACAGATCAGATATCATTGTAAGGGTATTTAACATGAAGTTGGAAGAAATTCTTCATGACATTAGAGATGGCTCTGTTTTTGGTCCTTGTTGTGCAAGTATGCTCCTCAACCTAACTTCCTTCTAATCCCTACAATTTTCTTATGTTTAATCACTGCTTACAGCTCACACACATGTACAATATTCTTGCAAACTGCAGTTCTCCACACTGTTGAGTTCCAAAAACGTGGTCTTCCACATGCTCACATCATCTTATGGACAACAACAGATACTGCCAATCCAACTCCTTCATTGATTGATAATTACATATCTGCTGAAATACCAGATCCAAAGACTGATCCATTAGGGTATGCATTGGTTGCTGAACACATGATACATGGACCATGTGGCCATACAAATCCTAATTGTCCATGCATGAAGAATGGAAAATGTTCAAAGCATTTTCCAAAATCATATCAAGAAGAGACTTCTGTTAATTCTGATGGCTTTGCAACATACAAGAGAAGACAAAATCATTTATTTGTTGGCAAGGGAGGTGTTAGACTGGATAACAGTTGGGTCGTCCCATACAATATGCACTTACTTAAGAAGTATCAGGCACATATTAATGTAGAATGGTGTAACAAAACAACATTTATCAAATACCTCTTCAAGTATGTTACGAAGGGAGCTGATTGCAGCAAGGTTTATCTACAAAGAGTGAGAAGAGGTGAGCCTGCGCCCTACGATGAGGAGACAAGAACAGCCAATGAGATTAAGGAGTACCTTGACTGTAGATATATTTGTGACAAAGATGCAGTTTGGAGAATATTGGGTTATGATATTCACAGACATCACCCGGCAGTAGAGAGAATGCCAGTTCATCTACCAAATGAGAATTTTGTCACTTTCAGTGCTAAGCAAAAAATGAACAACTTATTATCTCTTGAGTTTCTAAGAAAGACAATGTTGACTGAATGGTTTGTCTGCAACGAATTCAACCCTGAAGCACGAACGCTCACATATCAGCAATTTCCTTCTCAATGGATTTGGGAACATAAAGAAAGAAGGTGGAGGAAAAGAAAGAATCAGCAAGGTAAAATAGGTCGTTTGCACTATGTGCATCCTTTTGCTGGTGAGAGATACTATCTTCGCCTACTATTGTTGACAGTAAAAGGGAGCACAAGTTATGAGGACCTTCGGTTCCACAATTGCATCTATCATTCAACCTTCAAAGAGGCATGCAGGTCGCGTGGCATGCTTGGTGATGATAATGAATGGTATGAAGCTTTTGATGAAGCAGCTTGCTGGGCTTCTTCTGACCAACTTCGCCGACTATTTGTTACCATGGTTCTTTTCTGCGAAGTCGGAAATGAAAATGCCTTCTTCGAAAAAGTCTGGGAATATTTATGCGATGACATTTGCAGCCGCTACAAAGAAACCATTGGAGATGATAACTATCAGCTGCCTGATGACATAGCTAGGGACTATCTTCTTGATGAATTGGCCACGTTGTTCTCACAGAGTGGTAGAGACATCCGTAGTTTTAACCTACCACCGAAAACTCACTCTTTATACCCTCAATCATACAACCGACTCCTTGAAGAAGAGCTTTCACATCCCATTGATCCATCTCTTGACATTAAGAATCCTACAGCCCCTCTTAATGCTGGTCAGATCCATGCATTCAACACTATTGTAGACAGGGTGCTTCATGAAGAACCAGGTTTCTTCTTCGTATTAGGATACGGAGGAACTGGCAAAACTTATCTATGGAATCGAATAGTTTCATATCTGCGGGAAAAGCACAAGGTGGTGCTCACCGTAGCTTCTTCAGGAGTTGCTGCGTTACTTCTTCCTGGAGGACGCACAGCGCATTCAAGATTCAAGATACCATGTGAGGTAGAAGAAGATACGATATGTGATGTTAGTAGAGGAACAATGCTAGCAGAGTTAATTGAGCTCACCAGTTTGGTTATTTGGGATGAAGCTTTGATGACAAACAGAAAAGCTTTTGAAGCTCTAGACCGATCTTTTCGAGATATTGAAAAAGTACACAATCCATATGCTGCAGAAATTCCATTTGGAGGGAAGGTTGTTGTTCTAGGTGGGGATCTCAGACAAATCCTACCAGTTGTAGAAGGAGGAGGGAAAGTAGAAATACTGAATGCTACTATAACTAAATCACGTTTATGGCGACATGTAGAGATGCTTAGCCTAACTGAGAATATGAGGCTAAGCTGTCCTTCAGATGATCCAGCTTATAATGAAGAAGTTGTCCAATTCAGTGACTGGATTTTACAGGTTGGGGAGGGCAGAGTGCCATCTATTGCTAAAGAAGGAGAGTCAGAACCAACTGGATAAAAATTCCAAAAGAATTGTTGCTGGATACTGATGGAGACAAACTTGCATGTATTGTAAATGCAATTTATCCAGATTTAATCTTCAATTTTTCAGATCCAAAATACCTTTCTCAAAGAGCTATACTGACGCCCACAAATGAGGTTGTAGATACAGTAAATGAGTATATCATCTCCCAAATTCCAGGGCAAGAGAAAGATTACTTGAGCTCTGATAGCATTGCTAAATCAACAGGCCCGCATGAAGCATATGACTTATTATATCCAGTTGAATTCCTCAACTCACTTAACGGTAACAACTTCCCACAACATCGACTGGTTCTGAAGAAAGGAGTCCCTATAATGCTATTGCGCAATCTAAATCAAACATCAGGCCTATGCAACGGTACAAGGCTTATTGTCACTGCACTTGGTGAATGGAGCATTGAGGCAAGAATAATGAGTGGTTGACGTAAGAATAAAACTTTCGTCATACCGCGCATTACTTTATCACTCAAAAGTAACAAGTGGCCATTTGTTTTACAAAGAAGGCAATATCCCATCAAAGTTTGCTACACCATGACAATCAACAAAAGCCAAGGCCAAACACTATCTGCAGTTGGTGTCTACCTTAAAAGACATGTATTCACCCATGGTTAGCTTTATGTTGCTGTTTCACGTGTGACCACAAAACAAGGGCTCAAATTGCTGATAGAAGATGACAAAGGCAACTGCACTGATGAAGCACGGAATGTTGTTTACAAGGAAATCCTTCAGTACTTACCGGATTAACAAATAGCCCTGCTTTAGTATTAGGTTGACAGGAAACAGGGTTCCACCTTTTGCTTTCTGGAATCAGCTAACCATTACACAAAAATGGAAATGATTCGTAGATCCCACCTTTTGTAATCATTATTTATGGAAATCCTTCACTACCTAACAGATTACCAATTAGCCCTACTTTACCATTAGGTTGACAAGCCACAGGATTCCGCCTTTTGCTTTCTGGAATCAGCTATCCATTATACAAAAAATGGAGATGATTCGTAGATTTCACCTTCTGTAATCATTATCTATGACAAAAATCAGGAGAGACCAACAGCTCTCATTTGCTATATTCTGCAAGTAAAATTATCGGCGCAAAATGCCTTTTCATGTCTGCTTAAAATTTTATGACTATCATGTTTCCCTGATTTTTTTTCCCTGTGAAGGAAAATGGTATCAGATAGATAGTCTTTGTCTTATATGTTTCTTCATCTCCATATATTCTATGTATTGCCTTTGCAGGTCCTCAGCTGAAAAAGAAATGGATGAGTTCACTGATCTTGCAAATGTGCAGAAAGGCAGAGAAAAAAGGGCCATCTCAGTAAAAGTCATCAGGAAATGGATTGTCAGGACAGATTCAGGCCAGGGCACGCCTTTATATGCAGGCCTCGTCCTTGCTGATGCAAAGGTGCACACCAGACATATTGTATTGCTTACATTTGACACCATTGTTTCCATTTTTTACATTAGCTTTGTACATATAAACAGCTCAACAATTCAGTCACATTCAAGATTACATTAGAAGATCACAAATCTGTTCCATGTTCTTTTTATTACTAACTTTGAACTTATCACAAAACAGGGAAACAATTTGTATGCTGAAATCCCGGGCCCAATAATACCAAAAAAAGAATACTTGCTAAACGTTGGAGGAGTGTATGTTGTCAAGAAATACAACGTCAAATACAGCAGGACAACTTACAAAGCAGTTGATAAAGCCCTGATGATCGAGCTGACAGAATTTACCACAATTGAGATTGCCACAAATCCTGCACGAACCTTCCCAGACTATGTGTACACTCTAACTCCTTTTGCAGAAATTAAGCCAGTTGATGGAGCGCCCTTCAAATATACAGGTACACAAAAGCCAACCATTATTATTTGTAACATTTATATACAAGTGTAGGTTAAATAATATAATTGTTAAATGTTATGTCAGATGTCCTTGGGTACATCACAAAATACACAGACCCTCGAAACTTTTGTCCCCAAAAATAAGGAGAAAGTCACTATCCTCAGGAAGGTTTACATAAAAGATTTAAAGTTTGTAACCTGTTCTTCAGATCCAATCTAAAGGCAAGAAATAATTCACTTAATAAAAAAAACAAAACTAACATTCTTCCTTCTTCATCTGTAGCGATAATGTATTCAGAGTCACTCTGTGGGGTGAGCATGCAACCAACTTTGACATCAACAATATCTATGATGAAAAAACTGGCAACATCATTGTCTGGTTGCTTCTCGGCATCATACCACGCAGATACTTCAACGACTACTGTGAGTGCTCTGATTCATCAATTGGTCATGCATTTACAAGTTGACCCCAACAAACAATAAAAAAAATTGATTTCTCATGCATTTATCCGCCATGCTGTAGATAAAACGTACCTTAGTGGAAGCGCAGCCTGTTGTTACCACTTCAACCCACAGATCCCTAAAGCAGCAGCTTTTTACACAAGGTAATCCAAACAACCACAGTTACTGCTCAAATGCTGCTTGAAATACATATATCTATAAAATTTATCGTCGACAGATTCAAGGACATCCCCATATACATAGAACGGCCGCCGCCAACTGAAGAAGCAGTGCCAGTTACAGTGACTGAGAAACCATTAAAATCAATGACTATTGCTGAACTAAATGCTATTGAAGACCCATTTGATTTCGAGGTGCGCCTTTAGATTCCAAAAACATTGTATTATTTCATTGTGCACAGTTTACAGTACACCTAAATGAACTTCTGGGGAAAAAAACAGGAAGGAGCTTACAAAACTGCAGTGACCGTGACAACCATACCAGATCATGTTAAGTGGTGGTACATAGCTTGCAAGCGTCACAAGAACAAATCTTTGCTGCAGCCTGATTATACATACAAATGCTCAGTATGTGGTGGGTCGGAAATAGTTCCAAGGTACATGTCGTAACACCATTTGCACACTTTCAGACGTAAACATTATCTAAAGATAAATTAATTGTTACTGATTAACTGACAGGTACCTGCTCACCTTCGTGGGAAGAGATGAAACAGCTGAAGCATTATTCTTTGCATACGACAGTGAAGCTGCAATTATCATTGGTAGAGAATGTGAATCCATCATGAATCCACTGCGACAGCCAAGTGGTTTCCCTCCACAGCTGACAAATATCATAAACAAAAGATATGTTTTCACCATGGGCTTAAGTGATAGTGCAGAAAGGAAGTACGTAGTCAAGGCTGTACTTGAACGGCCATCAAGATACAATGTTCAAAGAAGTATAACTGCTTCCCCACAGCATCCTGAAGCAGGACCCTCACAATTGCTTCAGCTAGCTTCTCCAAGCTCTTCCACTCCAATTATTCAGAGTCCAATGCCAGAACGGCAAACCCTTAGGATTGAGCCCACAGCGCATGAGGTACATGACAAGTAAACACAGTGCTCTGTCAGTATTTACATCAAACCAGCAAAAAATAAATCAAAAGTTCTCCTTTTAATTACTTCTGTTCACTAATTGCACAGACTCCAGCACCTTCCATTCATGATGAAGAGAATTCTCCAATCAATAGGCAAGCCAGGTAAAAATCCTAATCATTGCCATCGTCAAACCATGTTCCAGTGATCTATTATGTTTAAATGAAATAAAAAAACATATATGCAATGCAGGTCACCAACTCCACCGATGGCCAAGAGGAAACTATTTGACACTTCTACACCCACAGATGAGGTAATATCGTTCAAACAAACCCGCTTCAGAATTTTGCAGATCCCAAATTGATTATGTTCCAAAGTATATAACATAACCATAACATTTCATCGTGCCTGCATTTGTTGTAAGAAATTTCCATATACATTATCTTGTCAACACAAACTCTCATCAGTCCTTCACATATTCCCGCACGGGCGCGCGAAGGCGCGCGCCCATCCACTAGTTGAAAAATAATTTCAGATTACATTCCATCTATCGGAGCTAACTAAACACAAACAAAACATTGACAATCTTGTCACACGATTTGCTAAATCAACCATTTTTCATACTCTAATGATCAATCCATTAGTCTTGTACACATGGGTAGACAATGTTTTCCTGGTGTTAAAATCCACTGCCTATACATACATAGCTGAACTACCCTTGCAGTTACGACACAGATGCCCTCTGAACATCATCAGTTGGGTAAGTACATGAAAGAAACGAAAAAAAAAAGTCAGGGAAGTAAAAACGAAACTGACTGAACTGAAATAGGGAAGGCAAACTAAGCAGGTTTTTAAAGAGGCTTTGCTCTATCCTTTCAGTTGGATTTGGGAGCCAACTGGCTATCCTTGCAGCATGTAGAAAGGCAAGAGATGATTCAATAAAAACACAATAAATGAAAAACATATTTGTGCCACTCTGCCTCCTCAACGTTGAGCAAATACCTCCATAAAACCATCGACAAAAAATGTTAAAATCCACATATCTATTAAAATATAAAAGTATTTGTGTCAACTTCACAAATTATTACATGCAATCAGGGCTTCTTTACTGTAGACATGCAGTTAACTGAACTCCAAGAACCTGTCAACAGAGGCATATCTAGTCAGTGGCAAAATAGATTATCTTTCAAACTTTCAATCAAGGTGACATGTCTGGTCTCTTCATATATCATAATATTCTCATACTGGTCATTATGGCAAAATCCTACTGATTGTTTGATCCCTAGGAGCTTCGTCTCCCTGAATGCAATCTCATTTCCTAGCTTATTCAGCTAAAATTGCTTAGGGTCTTTCTAAGAACACCTATTACAAGCCTCCTCAAGCTACCACCACTTCATTCATACAGCACCAAGCATTTAGATTCAAATCAGAATTCATACACATTCCCTCATGTAGGACCATGAACTACTGAGGCAATCCAATATTTCAAACTTTTTTCTATATAACATATAGAACCCCATGGCTGGATATTTGAAACTTTTTATAAATCTACTAATTTTTCTTTGCAGAGTCACATCCAGTTTGTAACAAAAAAAAAAGTTGACCAAATATCATAAGGGTATTGACGCATTCTGAATGTACAACTAATCTTAAATATATTCCCTTGTTGAAAAGCACACAATGAGGCTTTTTATGAAAGACAAGTTACACAGGAAGATGAAATTAAGATCTAATATTCATAGCTATTAACATGTGACATTCCAGGGCTGTGTCTTGTGGTTCAACAGTAGTTGGTGGTTAGTTTTTGGGTGCAGCCTGTTTTGCACTGCAAGTGCATGTGAAACAGTGAAATCAAGCTGCTCAATTTAAACAAGACCAAATGAATGGCACTGGCTATCTCTTGTTGCTCACTGAAGCTGGTAACATGGGAACTTGTTAAATCCCAAACCATATTGTAGGCGATTTATAGAGTGCTGCAACCTGCAGTGCTTAGCCTATACATCAAACCTTGAGCTGGGGCTATATATAGAGTGCATTTTTTTCCTCAGTTGTGTTTTTAGTTGCAGCCTTATTATTATATTTTCCTAATTAAACTGTGAGAACAGCTGTGCAATGGAGTGCTTTCAGGTTGTGCAATGGAGTTATGAGTGGTCAGCTCATGGATGAAAATGCAAGCAAGTGGTGAGTGCATTAGAGTCAGCACTGTGTGTAGCTAATATACCCATCGTTAGCCAGCACTTAAAATGAACTCAATGTCAAGTGCATAATAATCTGTGCACCCATAAAATAGGTAAACGAAACAACCAGACATGTAAATTCAGGGAGGCAACAAGGGTTAAAAAAAGCAGAACAAGAAGCACACTTTTGGTTGACAAAAATTCCTTTTCCACCTCCTGACTTTGCCTGAACCTTGGTGGGATGCAGTCCTAGGCTCCTGGCTGCTGAAGAAATTAGAACCTGACAATTCACAAGGATAAGTTGACTTGTTGTGAAGAAAAAACTTAAACCTTCCCATTGGCTGGGATGCATAATGAATTATAGGAATAAAAATCATTAGAGAAAGATTTTGCATACCTTATTTTATAGAAGGCGGGCGGATGCTTGATTTTCAGAGTGGATTTGGCAACTGTAATAAAAAAATTTTCAGAGAAAGATTTCAGTTTTGAATCTTATTATTTTTTTCTTGAAAGTTTTGAATCTTATTATCTCTGGTAATCAAATAAGCAAAACAAACTTAGTAATTTTAGTGAAAAAAATGGTGCAAGCAGCCCTTGTTCTAGGTCACTAACATTACTCTGGCAAATTTTCACATTTTGCGTGTACATATGTGTCTTAATTTGACCGAGAAATTCAAGGACATTAGTAATTTAAGGAGTTGCTTACTAAATTCAGTTAAGATAAATTTGTCCCTGTAATAGACCTATTTGTACCTAGACACCATTAATTTAACTGAAGAATGATGAGCTACTGTTCTTGTAATAAACCTGGACAACTGGAACAATACTGCCACACTCAAAATGAACTGGAGAGTATTGAAATTTTGTAATTCACCTGTTGAGGCATATAGTCAAACACCTTGTGTACGTGTTAGTGGCTGGACTTCTATTTGTCCCCACATAAACAGATCAGGTGGAGGGGCATGTTGTAGCTAAGCCAACGTTGACAGATCATTTAGCCGAGCAAAATCATGGCTTGCTTCGAGTCTACCTTGATGATGATGGACCATAATCAAAAGGATAACAGCAGGCCCGGTCCTGTCAATTTATGGGCCTGGAGCGAGCCAGAAATATAGGCCCTTCAGTACAATTATTATATAGTAATAATATATACCAATATAAAAAAAATTCAATCCATCACTTTTTTTAACTTCTAAATGTGTGTGTGTTTTTGCAACAAACAAAAATTTCAATCCATCACTTTTTTTTCACTTCTAAATGTGTGTGTGTTTTTGCAACAAACATGAGGACACGATGGAAATTTAGAATTTAGCAAGTATAATGTCATACCAGATTCAGTCACGTTAAAATAAAAATAAGTGTTAGAAAATAGGAGAACAGGGATAATAATTATTATTATTCACTATATACCCTTGCCGAACCATTAGGGATTCCTCAATCCCAAATTATAATCTCGAAGGATTGTAGGCAATTCAAACATTTAACAATC